>LPNX010118093.1:9829-86720 GCA_001517045.1 Pseudotsuga menziesii
TCCAAAAGAAAAACATTCTCTTCAAGTTTTAGATGAAGTTTGAAACTTTGAAGTTTGAACAACCTGCAATAGAATGAGGAGGAAGAGGGAATGGGAAAATGTAGGAGAAAACAAAAATACAATAATAAACAAGACATTTTTGTGAACAATATTCAAGTTTTCAACAAAAATACATATTGGGCATACCTATTTTGAATCTTGATCTCCAATGATTTGCAAGTAGATGGAGCCCTTTGTTGTCTCCTCCAAGCTCTCACAAATCCTCTTCAAGCTCTCCAAGTTCCAACTTTGCTCCAACACCAAGCTCTCCAAGCTCTCACCAATCCTCTTCAAGCTCTCCACTCCAACTCAAAGATGAAACAATGAGGAAGAAGAGGGAGAGATTGGGCTTTATCTCCCCTCTCTAACCCTAAGAAAGCCCTAGGGCCCACCCACAAAGCCAAATTAGAAAAAAAAATCAAAAAAAACAAAAAAAAACAAAATGAAGTTGCGGCCATCTCGCCGGGCGCGCGGTTCCGGGCTTTAGGGCGCACGGTTCCGGGCTTCAGGGCGCGCGACCTCTGAGATGCCGGCGCGCGATTCCTCCACGAATTGCCAAAAACGAACTTGAAAAACCAGGAATCGTTTTTTTCTTCACCGGTGCGCGGTTCGGGTTTTCCGGTGCGTGGTTCCGATCACGCTTCGGGGGCGAACTCGCTCGGAGCGCGATTCGGGGGTCGGGTCCGTGGGGGGGGGGGACGCTTCGGCAACCCTGGTTCTACCCTATCACTACTCTAACTTCATATACAAGATTTACCAATGATTTTAAAGAGCTTTGAAGAATACCCCAAGAGTACTACTCTTGATCCAGCATGGAAGTATTGTGTCCGAGTGAATCCCAATGATGACCACAGGGTCATTTGCAATTTCTGCACTGCCCAAATGTTCGGGGGCATAAACAGAGTGAAGTACCATCTAGCAAGAATTGTTTGCAAAGATGTGGTGGTTTGTGACAAATGCCCCGATGAAGTCACAACCGAAATGGTAGCTGCTTTAGATGCCATTAGAGAAAAAACTGAAAAAGAGGGCAAGATACAAGTTTGAAACTTCTATGATAGGAAGATCTTCAATGGGACCATCGGATGCAACTCCAAGTACAGGGGGGTCCACAACTGCTATTGCAGCAAAAAGAAGGGTAAGTTCTTCTTTCTTCCTTTCTTGTACAACTCCGGGTTCTCAACCATCCTTGGAGAGCTTCAATGAAAAGAAGAGGAAAGAAGCAAATATGGCTATGAGGAGGTTTTGGTACCATAACAGCCTTTCATTTAACTATGTGAGGTCTTATTTTTATCAGCCCATGGTAGATGCCATTGCAAGTGCTAGCCTTGGATACAAATCCCCCTCCTATAATGCACTTAGGGGAAAAGAGTTAGATGAGGAGCTCGAGTGTGTTAAGGAACAATTGGAGACCATTAAAAAGTCATGGAAGTTTACAGGTTGCACAATTTTGTCGGATGGGTGGACAGATCAAAGGGGCAGAACAATCATTAATTTTGTTATAGCTTTCCCTAAAGGAACCATATTCCTAAAATCCAGTGATGCATCCTCGCATGTAAAGGATGCACATTTGAGTTTTTCATTGTTGGCTGATGTTGTGGAGGAAGTTGGGGTGGCAAATGTTGTCTAGGTAGTTATGGACAACACTGCAAATTATGTGGCAGCTGGAAGGTTTCTTTCTGCAAAATATCCTACCATCTTTTGGACTCCATGTGCTTCCCATTGCATAGACTTGATGCTGGAGGAAATTGGAAAGATGGAATGGGTGCAAACTGTTATGCAAGAGTGCAAGCAAATAACCAAGTATATCTATAACCATGCTTGGGTCTTGAACTTGATGAGGGAATACACATAGGGTGAACTCAGTTGCCCTGCTATCACATGGTTTGCCACGACCTTTCTTTCCCTCCAAAGCCTTTTGAATGAGTACCAAGCTTTGAGATAGATGTTTTGTAGCCAGGAATGGATACATTGGAAAGATAGCACAAAACCAAATGCAGTTGTTGTGAAGCTGTCTCTCCTAGGAGATAGTTTGTGGGAGAAAGTCACTGAAATTGTCAGCTTCACTGAGCCACTTGTAAAAGTCTTGAGGATCATGGATGGAGAGAAACCTGCAATGGGATACATCTATAAGGGCATGGATAGGGCCAAAGAGGCTATCAAGGCTTTCTAGAAGGGGGATTCATCAAAATATCTCCCTATATGGCAGATTATTGATTCTAGGTGGGACATGCAACTACATTCACCATTGCATGCCGCGGGAGCATATCTCAATCTGAGCTTATTCTATAATCCATACTCTAACATTCAAGGTGATCTTGAGGTGATGAGAGGTGTCATGATATGCATTGAGAAGATGTTCTCGGATCCAGAAATTTAGGACAAAATCAACTTGCAACGTGATATGTATAAAAAAGCATCTGGCATGTTTGGATTCAGCTCAACCCAACGACTCAAAGACAAGAAAATGCCGTGTAAGATTCAATTTGTAAAAACTAAATTGTTATAACTTAGAAGTTAGAACTTAACTTACAAATTTGCTAGTTATCTTTTTCAATTTTGGCATTGCAAAACTTGTAATTTTTTATGTTTTTAATTTTTGCAGCCAATTGGTGAATAGATTGTGCCTTTGAGGCACCGCAATTACAAGAATTTGCTATCAAAGTTTTAAGTCAACCCTGCAGCGCTTTAGGTTGTGAGCGCAATTGGTCGGTATTTGAGCACATCCATAGCAAAAAGAGGAACAGGTTGGAGCATGAGAGGTTGGAGAAGTTGGATGATATTGATTTAGAGTCTGAGTGGGTTGTGGAGAAGGAGTTCACTGATGATTTGAGTTGGCTTGATGAAGAGACTCAGGATCCCTCTAGTCTGCCATATTCTCAAATGGAAACTCCAAATACGCCTGCTTCATAGTTGCTTCAGTCTGTCGATGTTGGCACTAGCTCCTCGAGGGCATATTTCAGGGGTACTCGTAGTTAGGTATGCGACTCGAGTACATGGAGACATTGTCTATTTTGGTTTTCTATTTCTATTATGAGACTGAATTTTGAACTTGTTGCCATTTTTTATTTTAAATCACTATGGTGTATCGTTTATGGTATATGGTTATGGTTTATGGTTAATGGTTATGGTTTATGCCATATGGCTTATGGTTTATGGTTTATAATTAGTGAATCTATGATCATTATTTAAATTTTTGCATACAAAATTTGATTATGTTTATGAGATAATGTGCCATATTTTATTTTTTTTCCTAGTTGCCGAGTCTATCCCGAGTCTTTCCCGAGTTTTTCTCAAGTCGGCGAGTCATATGCCAGTTGAGTCTTTGCCGAGTCCGAGTCGTACAACATTGGTCTTTAGACACAAATAAAAAAGGCTACGAAGTGAAAATGTTAAAGGCCTAAATAAAGCAGTGGATAAACAAATGCTAAATCTAAAGATTGTTGGCCATTTGATTGATAATGTAAGGATTAATTCCTCACGAAGCCTATGGGTTTTGATGTTGTTCTCCGTCGAATGCACACCGTCAGTAGAAATCTTTTGGACTGTTGTTTCCCAAGCGGGAAAGGTGTGGCCTTAGGGGCAAGCAAAGAGCCAGGTGTTGTCACCTGATCCCAACTCCTCCGTTTAGGCTAACTCCTAACGAAGCCGAGGGGGTGGTCCCTATTAGAAGAAAATCTATGGTTTTTAGTCTACGAGAGAAGACTAAATCTAGGAGCTAATATGAAATGGATGAAATTAAAGATTACCAATTACTGCAAATAAGATTTAACCTTAGCAACACTTTAACTCAAATCAGATACACAATATTCAATGACACATTGCGTGATTCACTTATGAAAAAAAGAACAAAATAGACCAGTTCCAAAATAAAACGAGTGCTTGCAAATGTGGGTTGCTAGTGTAGTCTCAGTGAAAGTATTGCAGTGTCTCGGTTGGTAAATTTTAGATTATTAAATGAATAATTAAGGGCATGGGTTAATTGTGGGTTTGGCCCAACAAGTCAAGTCCCTTCGAATTGAGTGCCAAAGCGGTAATACCAAGTGTCCAACGACGCGAGGATGAACCTGCTTGGAGTAGCCCCTTGACTCTGTAGTGATTACCCTTTGCAACCTCCCGAGTTCTCGAGAAAATGACTTGTGTGGATTTTCCTATTAAATCTAGTAACTCGTATCCCTTTCTGATACAGCCAACTGGTCAAACAAGTTGTAGCGGTGTAGAGCATACGGGGAAGGAGTCTTGGTTTATTTTATTAGAGACGTAACAATGAGTTGTTTAGATGACGACCGCAGAGTCTCTTTCACCTTTCGGGTACTCGGGAAAGCAACGGTCGGATTGATTTAAAAAATTAAGAACAAATAAATAAAAGAAATATTTTCTAATTAATCCTACCATGAATATCTTTCATCCTTTCGGGGTACTCGGGAGAGTGTGGGGTAAGTATTTTTTTTTTGTATCTGGCGGAATCGGCAACTAGCCGGTTTCGTACTCGCGTGAAACGGGGTCGATTCTGACCGCTACCACTATAACCTCCAGGAGAGTACGATGACCTCCACAACGCATCTCAAGGCTGCAACGAGGTTTGAACCCTTGACGTGCTTAACAGCCCATACACCTTAACAAGTGCACGGTTGCCAAGTGGTCTACACCTCGGGGGGTAGCATGGGGTAAGTATATCTTTTACTTCTAGCAATTAAATAAAAACAACAACACTGAAATAAAACTACACTAACAAAGTTTTATTTTATGAAAGTAAATAGACTAATGTACTCTAAACATTGATTATGCATGTGAAAAGTAAAAAGAGAAAACAAGGGATGATATAGGCTTCCCCCAAATGGGGGAAGTGGGGTGTGGGAGCCTTTCTCCCACTCGCTTTTTATTAATTTCTTTTACAATGCTTTGGTGTTTTTTGCCTCTTCTTGAATGGAATACTTTTTGTCCTTTGGAGTTAGGATAAAAAAAGTTTACAATAATTTGAAGAATGGGTAGAGAAGAAGTGGGAGATTGGGAGAAGGGGTTGGAAGGAGCCCTTTTTATGGTTTAAGTCTTTGCATGCGCCTCCAAAACTCTTCTTTTCTGAAAGATGAGTACAAAAACCAGCCAACACAAAACTCAAGAAAAAGCTTGTATGTTAGCCAAAAATGCATGAAAATTTAAGCTGTAGTACTTGCAATTGATAGGAATAGTATGCTGCTTCAAGTACTAAGACTCAACAAAGCTATATCTAATCTTTTGGTAAGATAAACTTGAAAAAAACTCTTAGATCTATATAACAAGATATAGAAAAAAATAAGATTTAACACTTAGATCTACTTGTTATGAAACAAAACAAAAGTAACTGGAAAACAATATTTTTTGAAGTTTGAGGATGGATAAGGAAGACTTAAAGCCCAAGCTTGAATAAATTTGAGCATGGAGGGAACCTGTGGGACAAGAAACATTAGAGAAATAAAGTGAAGAGAGATAAGATGCAACTGAGCTCCGATCTCTACTTCACGTTTGGTGATCTGCAAAACTACAATACCCTTCAAGCAAGTGATTAGATCCAGTATGCATAAATCAAACAAGAACCGAAAAGCATAAGTATAACTGAATACAACATGCAATTCTTAGATCGTGTATAACTAAACATAAGCAAGTAAGTTGAAACTTCAAATGCCTACTCTATGGATTAGAATATAACCTTCTAAGCTAGATAACACAACATGCATAAATAATAAAATAGCTACACAGATATCACCTCGATTATAAGCCGAATATTCACCATGAAAGTTCTTGCGCCATCAAATTGTCCTCCAAAGACTCAATTTTATTCATAAGAAAGATAGGAAATTACAATCATACGGGCAGAGGTCCTTTGCAAAATCATCCACCCTCTAAAGGGAGAAGAGACCTCTTATTTATAACAAAAACCAAGCCCCAGGGGGGAATTTATGAACTAAAGATCAACCCGGAGCTAAGCTAAGTTGAAGTGAACTTGAATTGAGTTACAACCGGAGTTGAAGTGAAGAGGAATTGACCCTCTTCACGCAACAAGTGCCAACACATCACCAAACTCACCAACTGAACGAGTCATGCCTCCTCACGTCAACCGTATGGCTCATTGGCGTTAATGAAAAATTTAACTGAAGGCTTCGAGAGAAGGTACGAATCCAACATATGATATAACAAAGGTTAAATAAAGAAGGGGGAGGGGTCCACCCTCACCCCATTGGCACCCACCTCCACGCTAGCGTGAGCCATACATGACCTGACGTCACCACCTTGAATTAATTCGCATGGATTAAAACCTCTCGTAGCCTCCATACATACCATGTGATAAAATATAGTTTTGATATGTGATGGGGTCCACCTTTCATGCTTAGCGCAATCTCCACAAGAGTTCACGTTAACCACACTTCGTTTGCATTGGGAAGGCAAATAATAAACAAAGGTCTTCACGTCACCCTCTTCTAAAATAATTCGTAGCTTCAATTTTGAACCAAAGTACTAAGTGCCATCACACTTAAAAAAGAAACGCATGACTTATGGTGACATCATGCCATGTCACCTCACCTTTAATTTTTTTTTTTGACTTTTTGAATACTTTGACTTTTGTGCATTTTGTCCAAATTTAGCATTTAAATGCTATTCTGATGCTCTGTTAACCAAATGATGTCTTTCGGGATGCTTCAGCTAACCAAAACATAGTGAAAGTGGCCCCTGGAGTAAAGATGCTGCTCCAGGCTTGAAAATGAGCCCAACCACGCCAGAAACGAACTCCGGATCATACTTTTTTTACATTTTGAATTTTTCCATTTAAACCATTAACAAATGGCTTAAAAAACGGAAAAAAAAACTATTTTTTCTCAGAATCAAATGAAACTCTAGGGGGACCTAGTACATGTTCATACGATTCAATCGGAATGCCTAGCAAAGTTGAAAAACACTGACACAAAGGCTCTAATAACCTCCTAAGGCTGAAACACCAAGACAGATACCCCAGTTTTGGAGGTGTGAGTGAAAAACTCAGAAATTATTAGTCGTTTGTTCAACAGCCAATAATAACCAAAGGAAAAAACACTCTGGGCTAGTCGGCTTGATGCTCAAGTTTGGGAAGCCGAGCTTTTTATAAAAAATTAAATGCTAGAGCATTTTTTACAATTTCCCCAAGGGGATATGAACATGTATTACAAAAATTTTCGAACAGGCTCCCAAAAAAAGGCTGGCAGACTTCTAAACTCTGATCATGAACAAGTGTACTTGTTCAATACTCTGGTGACTCACTGAAAATCCACTAAGTGCAAGTGTATTTGACAGTGGAGTCGCCAGATGGATTGAAGTCTAATTTCAAAGAGTTGAATTGACTAAATATCTATCAAGAAAGGTAACAAAACTAAGAAAAAACTAAGGTTAAAGTCGTCCAGGAACAAAAAGATTTGTCCCCGGCAACGACGCTAGAGATTTTGTCCGTCGAATGCACACCGTCAGCATAAATCTTTTGGACTGCTGTTTCCCAAGCGGGAAAGGTGTGGCCTTGGGGGCAAGCAAAGAGCCAGGTGTTGTCACCTGATCCCAGCTCCTCTGTTTAGGCTAACTCCTAACGAAGCCAAGGGGGGTGGTCCCTCTTAGAAGATAATCTATGGTTTTTAGTCTACGAGAGAAAAGACTAAATCTAGGAGTTAATATGAAATGGATGAAATTAAAGATTACCAATTACTGCAAACAAGATTTATCCTTAACACTTCAACTCAAATCAGATACACAATATTCAATGACACATTGCGTGATTTACTTATGCAAAAAAGAACAGAATAGACAAGTGCCAAAATGAAAAGAGTGCTTGCAAATGCGGGTTGCTAGTGTAGTCTCAGTGAAAGTATTGCAGTGTCTCGCTCCTTGGAAGCCGAGTCTTTTACATACAAACATCAGGCTAGCACATTTATTACAATTCCCCCAAGGGGGTATGAACATGTGGTACAAAAAATAAAAGGGCATAGAAGGCCTGATGGACTTCTGATCTCTAATCATAAACTAGTATCCTTATTCAAAACAGTGTTGAAAACCTCGCTGACTTCTCGCGAGAAATCGCAAAAGTTGCGACTTTTGCTCCAAGCCGATTTTTTGATGAGCAAAAGTTGCAATTTTTTAAAAAATCGCCGAAATCGCTGAGTCGCGACTTTTTGGTAAAAATCGTGCTTTTTGAGGAACTCGCACGAGTTGAAGGAAAAAGTCACCTAGGAAACCAATCCGCGGCTTACAAAAGGAAAAAACGGGTTTTTTTATGTCATTTGGCAAATGAGTTTGTTGGAAGTGGAGGAGAAGGGCTTGAGAAGACCACCAACACCTTTGGAGGCTTTCAAACACCATTTAGCATCTCAACCAAGGATTTTTGTGGAGCAAGTGTTCAAGGTATGTGCATTTTATCCCATTGTTTTTCTATCTTTTCCATGGACTGTTTGAAAGATTTCTTGCATATTTCTTTTACTATTTCTTTGCATATTTCTTGCATATTTCTTTGCTATTTGTTTTTACTATTTTGCCATTGATTTCCATGCCCAAAAAAATGAAAAACAGTCCCAATGTAAATGGGGGTTTTAAAAATTACAATGGAAAATAGCATGTTTGTTTTTTTAATTCTTAGCCACCCTCTTCTTCTTATCTTTCATGGATTTATTTATTGTTTGGTCTAGCCACTTGGTGGCGAACCTATGGTGTGAGGACACCAAATTTACGGAAATTTTCCATCAGAATCCTTAGCCAAACCTGTACAGCTTCGGGATGTAAGAGGAATTTGAGTGTATTTGAAAAAATACATGCAAAGAGACGCAGAAGGTTAGAAACTTAGAACTTAGAATTTGAACAAACCAATTGCATTTAAATGTTTAATGCAATTTATGAATCTACAATCCTCTAAGATATTATAATTTATTAATTTATTACCCTCTAGACTCATAATTTTTTTTTATTACCCCGAGTTCACACGTCTTAATGACTTGGTGTATGTCCATTACAACCTTCGCTTGTGGATGGCATGGATACAGAAAGAACCATATGCAAATGCCATCTCCTTGGACAATATTGATGTATTGTCTAAGTGGAGGGTGGAGATTGAGACTCCTATCATGGAGGAGTCACCTGCATGGCTAGAGGAGGGGCAAGTGGAGGAGGAGGAGGAGGTGGTTGGAGGAACCATGGAGGGTGATGTGCTAGCATCGCCACCACCTTCTACACCGCTTGATACATCTAGTCCTTCATCCATCACTCAACGTCGAGTATTAGATGCAGGCTCAGGGCCTTCTACTGCTACTTCTAGTGCTAGGGGTAGGCCTGACAAAAGATCCATGATATTTTCCCGTAAAAGGGGAAGAGGGCATTGATATTAGATAGCTAGATGCTAGTTTTCCTCAGATACATTTATATATGTGATGTCATTTTGTAATGTTTAAACTTTATACACTTTTGAGTCCTTGAATTGGACAACTATGATGTTTCAGACTTTCAGTATCGACTTTGATGTATCGTTTTATATTTGGCATGATTACATGATGATGATATATATCAGTGCTTTCGTCATATTTATGTTCCAATATGTTTTTCTGATGTTATTGTTGCTTTATATGTTTAAAATTCGAAAAAAAATGAATGTATTTTCTATTTTTTAATGTTTGCTGACTTTTGCCGATTTTTCCCAATTTTTTTGCCGATGTTGCCAAGAAGTTGTATTCAAGACGCTCGCCGACTTTTTGCCAAGGCTGACTTTTTCAACATTGGTTCAAACTTTGCTGGCTGACTTGAAGTCTGACTAAGTATGATTTAGTCGGCAACAGGCGCACTTGTTTCAAGGATCAAATTTTCCAATTTGCCACTATATTTTGAGTTTTGGATTTTTTTTTAAGTTTTTAGGGTTTTATGATTTTTCAAATTTTTAGGTTTTTTACATTATATAAATGCATGTAAAATAAAAAAGGTACAATAATTTAAAGAAGAGAGTTGAAGGGAGGGTTTTAGATTATCTTCTCTAACCCTAGGGCTATGAGAGATCAAGATAAAAGTCCCTCTACTTAAGATGGCTTTCAATACTTGTAGCTAGGGCATAAACTAACAACCTTAGGGTTAGGTAGCAAAGCACTCATTAGGACAAGAATGGAAGTCCAAGGCCCAAAATGACAATGGAGAGCTCTTGTAAAATAAGGTCTCTTCATGCAAACAGACAAAATGGCAACATAAAACACTAAATCAGTATAAAGTACCTTATGAGATGTTAGATTTTTCTTAATTGCTTAGATGATATTCTAAAACAATTTGGAGTAGTAGGATCACTGAAAGAACAACAAGCACAACAACACAAAGAACATAGAGATTTTTCTTGAGGAAACCACAAGGGAGAAAACCTCGTAAAACTCCCTCAGCATAGAACTCAACCAAGACAGTGTAAAACCCCAAGATAACTTCTCCTCTCTCTCTAGCACACTTCTTATTCTCTTTCTAGCGAACTTGCTTGAGTGAAGAGTGTACAAAATGAATGAGGCGCCTCACCTATTTATATTTATCAATTGAGTAACTTAATTACCTAACTAGGTCGGCTAGGTTCTCTAATTGGGGTTGACCTACCTAGGAAAAGTCAAAATAAAATTTATAAAATACTTTTGTGGGTACTATTGCCTCGATTTACAACGGAGGTTTTACCTCATGACTTTTACATGACCAATTACATTAAGGACATCTCCGAATGGAGGAATAACAATAATACAAATAGAATATCTTCCGAAGTTACATTATTTTAACACTCCCTCTTAACTAGGAAGGTACTCTTCATCAGCGACAACCACAACAACAAGTGTACAATTGATTGGTGAATCTTCATCATCAATCTTGAATTGTATTATCATCAGCATCGTCAATATGTGGATATTGAGACATCATCATCGTCATTAGGATGTGAGTATTGGGACATCATCATCATCTGGAGCATCATCAGTATATGGATATTGGAACATCATCATCTGCAACATCAGTATGTGAATACTGGATCATCATTTGCAACATTAGTATGTGAATACTGGATCATCATCTACAACATCGGTATGTAAATACTGAAACAACAACAACATCATTAGCATGTTAGTGCTAAATCAACATCATCAACAAATAAATGCTAGAGCATCATCTGCATCATTAGCATAGAGATGTTGAAACAACATCATCATCGGCAACATAGAAACGCTGGTATCAACACAAAGTGTTGGCATCTCATCGTCTTCATAAGCATGAAAATGTTGGTATCAACATAGAGTGTTGGCATCTCATTGTCTTCATTAGCATGGAAATGCTGGTATCAACACAGAGTGCTGGCATCTCATCGTCTTTCCCGCAGGACATTTGAAGCAGCATCATGATGGGTTCTCTGGTAGATCCACTCAGGCATTTGTCTGACTTACTAACCCTTTCGAGCCAAACAAGCCTAGCCAGACAAATGGATCTCCTTAGGTATCAAACAAGCCTTGTCTGGCTTACTAACCTTTTCGGGCCAAACAAGCCTAGCCAGACATACTAATCCCCCTAGGATCAAACATGCTTCGTCTGGCGTACTAACCCTTTTGTGACAAACAAGCCTAGCCAGACATACCCTACCTAGGCTGAGCTACCACACCACGGCAACAAAAAACCTACTACGTCATCATGACTCCCTCTTTCGAGGGAGGTCCTTTCGGACTACACTAAGCTTGTCTCGAAAGTATTCAAACTTTACACGAGACATAGGCTTAGTCAATATATCAGCCACTTGTTCCTCTGTAGAAACATACTTGAGCTTACAACACCCTTCTGTATCGTATCTCGGATGTAATGATATCTAATTTCGATATCTTTTGACTTATCATGAAACACTAGCTTTTCTATCATCTTAATACAACTCTGATTATCGCAAAGGATATCAGTCACATCTCTCTGTACATCAAATAATTCTGCCAACATCTTGTGAAGCCATACTGCTTCGCTATAGGTTGAACATGCTGCAATGTATTCAGCCTCTGCCGTGTTAAGTGCAATACTGGACCGCTTTCTACTGAACCATGAGATCATACCTGATCCCAAACTAAAACAACATCCTGAAGTGTTCTTTCTGTCTTCGACACTTCTTGCCCAATCCGAATTTGTAAATCCGTGTAATCTGATCTCACCATTTGATGCATATCTGAGACCATAATCCAACATACCCTTCAGATAGCTCATCGCATGTTTTGCTGCCACTAGGTGAACATGTCTAGGTTCTACCATATACTGACTTAGGGTGTTTACAACAAAACATATATCTAGCCTTGTATTGGTCAAGTACATTAGTGAACCAATGATCTGTCTGTATAAGGTAACATCCACTATCTCTGAAGAATCATCATTCAAAAGCTTCAAATTTGTTGTCATCGAAGTTGTCATAGCCTTACTATCCATCATCCCAAATCTTTTCAGGATCTCAACTGCATAGTTTCCTTCGTTCAGGAAAATCTCGTCTGGATACTGCCATACTTCAAGACCTAGAAAACAGTAAATCATTCCAAAGTCTTTCATCTCAAATTCTGTAGTGAGCTTCTTCTTGCATTCGTTGATGGGCTTATCTTCACCTGTCAAGAATAGATCATCCACATATAGTAGTAATATCATAAGCCCATCATCCTCAACCTTATAGTAAAGGTTGGAATCTACTTTACTCTTGGTAAAGCCCAAACTCATTAGGAAGCCATGAATTCTTCCATACCATGCTCTAGGTGCTTGCTTCAACCCATACAATGCCTTCTTTAGTCTACATACATGAGTCTTTTGATCATCTGTCTCAAAGCCTCGCGGTTGTTTAATGTATACTTCTTCTTTTATCACTCCATTTAGGAAGGTTTCCTTTACATCCATCTGATGTAACTTCCACTTCATCTTGGATGCCAAGGCAAGGATGGTTCTAATTGAGGTGTACCTTGCTACTGGTGCAAAGCTCTCCTCATAGTCGATTCCTTGCTTCTAAGAGAATCCGCAAGGTACAAATCTTGCTTTGTACTTCTCTATATTGTCGTCTACTGAATGCTTTGTTTTGTAGATCCATTTCGAGGATACTACTGACTTGTTCTTCGGTCTTAGTACTACATCCCATACATTGTTATTTATAATGGACTGGTATTCCTCGACCATGGCATCTACCCATTCCTTCTGCTTTGTTTCTTCTTCAAAGCATGTAGGTTCTTTGTCAACGAGATTGCACATCAAAACCACATAACTGGGGTATGGATTTGGCTTCTTACTTTCTCTGATGGTTCCTTCTGGGACACCATATCTTTTTGCTTCTTCTATTATTTCATGTGCCTAAGCAGGCCTTTTTTTTCGTGAGATCATCTCACTAGGAAACTCCTCGGGTCTTTGAAGTTCTATCATGTCATGATCCTTAGGTATTTGTTCTTCCTCATCATTTTTGATTGGTTTGAAGATTTTTGTAGCTCTAGGAGCTTCATGCTCCTCTTCATCTTCCTGATTCTTCATTTATTTTTTGAAGGTTGTATCTTCATCAAATGTGACATCTCTGCTGAGTTCAATTTGACGGTATCCTGGGATATAGATTCGGTAAGCCTTTGATTGCTTACTATATCCTACAAACAATCCCTTCTTTCCTGAAGGGTCCAACTTTGATCTCTTCTCCTTGGGAATGTGTGTATACTGGACAACCAAATATCTTCAGATGACTGACTTCTGGATTTTCTCTGGTAAACATCTCTTCTGGAGTCTTATTCCCAAGGGAACTATGGGAGATTCTATTCTGTACATAACCTGTTGTTCTAGCTGTTTCTGCCCATAGGTACATAGGTAGGTCTTGATCATGGATCATGGCTTTTATAGCTTCCATGATAGATCTATTCTTCCTTTTCGCCACACCATTTTGTTGTCGATTATAAGGGGTGGTGAGATCCCTCTTAATCCCAGCTTCTTTGCAGTATTTGTTGAATTCACCTGATGTGAACTCACCTCTATTATTTGATCTTAGGATCTTGATCCTCTTTTTGGAGAGTTTTTCTACAAGAGCCTTAAACTCTTTGAACTTTTCAAATACTTCATCTTTCTTCTTCAAGAAATAGATCCAAGTTTTGCGGGAGTAGTCATCAATGAAGGAACCATAGTAAACATACCTGCTTAATGAAGTAGTTTGCATTAGTGCGCATACATCCGAGTGAACAATGTCTAGAATCCTTTTTGCTTTACTGTCACTGCTTGGAAAAGGGTTCTTAGTATTCTTTCCTTGTGCACATCCTTTGCACACTACTTCATGGTTTACTTGGATCTCTGGTAAACCTGTCACCACCTTTCTCACAATTGAAAATGATTTGTAATGTATATGAGCAAGTCTTCTGTGCCATAATTCACATGGACTTACAGTGCTAGTCATGAAGGCTAAATCTACATGCCCCTTTAATTTGTAGAGTCCTCCTTCCTCAACTCCAATCACTACTGCATCATCTATAGTTTTTCCTTTTTTCCACATGAGGACTTCCCCATCTATGAAAGCAACTCTGAAACTTTTCTTATCTAAGGCTGAGATAGAAAGGAGATGCTTCTTCAGCCCCGGGACATATAAAACATCCTTCATCTTCATGGACTTTCCAGAGTCCAACCTATAAGAGGCTTCTCCAATCCCTTTGATGGGATATTGAGAATCATCTCTAAGCATTACTTTGTTTGGGGAATCCTTTTGTACAAGACAAGAGAGTGAATCCTTGTAACCTGTCATGTGCTTGGAGGCACCACTATCTACTAGCCAAGTATCACTTCGAGGTGAAACTGAACCCGTGAGTGCTGAAATCAAAACACATTCTTCACAAGAATCTTCATCTTCTTTAGTTCTCTTCTCATCTTCTTGATCACCATCTTCCACTGCATGGGATTGGAAACGTTTGTTCCTCTTCTTAAGTTGTCCTGCCTTCAAGGGGCAGTTTATGGAGATGTGTTGTTGGAATATATTATATTCCTTGGAAGGTAATAATGTCTTTGTATTATGTCGGAAGTTGTCTACAATCTTATGTAAAAGAGTAATACATTTAACCCATAGTTATATGGTGGTGTATTTACTTGTGTAGAGTATTTGTCCATGGTATTGTATTAAGAGATGTTATTTTTGGAGAATTATATTATCCCACATGCAATATGTGAGAGTAATTCCTTCTCATCTCTTAGTATATAATAGGGTCAAGTGAGTCTCTACAAATCATTTATTCTTGATGTAGTAGTGGTACTATTGTGACACTGTTGTACATCATCTATATTCTTTGGAGTATTTGTGCTTTACTCTCTTGTAAGATTGGAGATAATAGAAGACTACATTCCCGTGGATGTAACCCATTAGGGTGAACCACATATGTCGGTGTTCTCTTGTCCTTTTCTTTTCCTGTTCTTATCTTTTATGATATGTTGTTGGTTGCTTAGATAGGTTAACTAGTTTAGCTTGACTCTACTATTCTAACATGGTATCAGAGCAGGTTGCTATGATCTAGTACCTTCTATAGCTTTCAATCAATAACGATTATCATTTGGGCATTGTCATTTTGTTGTAGATTTGCTTTCTATCTGGTAGCCATTAAGCTTCTCTTCAGATCTGGGCATATTTCTGCATTTTTTCTTTTTTACCCTAACCCTAACTTGTTGTGTAAGATTTTTGCAGAATTTTTTCAACGGTTTTTTGATGTTTTTTCTGCAGATCTACACGATTTCGGGGCTCTCCTCAAGGAGATCTTTCTTCCGATAAAAAAAAACGACAGTTATACAAAAGCGCTGTAACTTGGTCATTTTTTACTGGTTTTTTTATTATAACCTATTTTCGAAATTGGAACAACCATTTTAGATCCACCCACGTGACTAGAACAAAAAACTGGACATTTCTGGGCTTCTTTTCGGTAATAAAAACGGTAGTTATACAAAAGGGCCGTAACTTAGTCATTTCTTACCGGATTTTTGATTATAACTTGTTTTTAGAATTGGAACCGCCATTCTGGATCCACCTACGCAACCAGAACAGAAGACTGGGCTTTTCTGGGCACATTTTTTCGAAGGGTTGTAAGTAAAAGTTTCTCTTTCCTTTACTGTTTTTCGAACTGTGTTTTTTGCAGATTCGATCAGTACGGTAAAGTATTTAAGTTTTCTGTTATTCATTTTTTGCGTTTAGGTTTTGCTTCTAATCATGTTTATCAAGATATTATTTCTTGTTCTTGCTATATATTTGTCTCACATTTCTATATGGAAATATTGGCATCTTTTAAGGACATGGATCTCTAGTATTTTGTCATGATGATAACTATAAACCATCTAATGCTTAGTATTTTTTAAATATACTTAATAATTAATTTGTTCTTTTGTTTTGTTTTGTTTATAAAAACTATTTTATAAGAACAATCTCATATGTGTTATCTAGTGATCAGTATTTACTTTATTTATATATTGCTGACCTTTGTGTAAAAGCAATTTCATTCTTTTATAAGTAATATCTTTATGATCATTATATGCTCTTGCTAATTAAATTCTTAAGTAAAATCATTTTTTTAATCTATGTGATATCATATTTTTTGGCTTGTCATAAGTTATTTAATTGGGATATAGTTTTTTTTTCATGTATTGCAGAGATTGTATCTAGTTCTTGTGTTATTTGTCTCTAACATTCCAATATGGAAGCATTAACATTTCCAGGGCATTTCGTCTTTTGCATATTTACATAGTGTTAACAAGAAATGAACCCATGATTAAGACCATTAGTGACTTGTCCTTTCATATTTTTTTATAAGTGATATCATGTGTTGATCATAATTTGCTATATGTTAATCATATTAAACATTTTGATTTATCTATATCTCATGTCATGTTTATTTCGACCATCTTTTACTCAATATTTATATGGCTTTGAGCAATCTTTAAATCTTGAACTATTTATCATGAGCACCTTGTTCTTGTTGCAATGAGATTTCCATTCTTATGATTGCAGAGGTTATCTTGTTCCTGCTTGTCTCTAACGTTCCTATATGGAAGCATTGACATTTTTAGGGCATTCATCTCTTGCATATTAACCTCATACTAATAAGAAATGCACATATGCTTCAGAGTAGTTGCTTGATGACTAAATTTTCATATATTTAAGTGAAATCTTTGGCTCACTATTTATATGTTGTGGCTGACACTTAATGTGTAAAAGTAACTTCATTTTCCTTAATGAGCAAGTTAATCTTTTATTTGATCATATTATGTTGCCATTCCTTTATATTATGTTTGCTAACCTTTGGTATATAAGCATTTTCATTTCTGTATGAGCAATTTTGTTTTATGATCTTTATATGCTTTAATCTTGAAAGTTCTTGTGCATATAAGTTCTCTATTTAGGCTTTCACCTTATTCCAGGAATAATGAAGCACCATCTTCTACTATTAAAGTCATGATGTTCCTCTGTATGATATCATTTTCGATGTATAGACCATTGGGGTCTTGTTTTTTCGATGTTTGAGGTCTTCTACAAATATTTATATTGCACCTTGATTGGAAGAATGTCTGCTATCCGCATGTGTATTGGCCATCTGTTTTTTTTTGTACACTGTTGTGGTGTTCTTAGCCACACATTCTGTTGTATTGGTCATCAGAAGGTATCTGTACACTGGTGTGGATGTTATATCAGAGTTCTTCAGCTATCATGTATGGTTGTGATGATTCTTGTGGTGATCTAGGCATCTTGCGATTGGATTTCGTCACATGTTCTCGGCATTTTATTGTTGGGTCTTTCATCGTACAACCTCGTTCGTGTGCACTTTCATGATTCAGTGAGAAGCGGTTGTTCATCGTCAAATTCCATCAACCGAAGTGTTCTTATTTGCAGCTTTGGTTCTTTTGGAAGTTGTCATCAAGGGGGAGCAGTAATGACTCCTTCCTTCCTTAGTGTTAGTGTGGGCCCTTCTCCCAGCCATTATTAAGGGGGAGTGTTGGAATATATTATATTCTTTGGAAGGTAATAATGCCTTTGTATTATGTCGGAAGTTGTCTACAATCTTATGTAAAAGAGTAATACATTTAACCCATAGTTATATGGTGGTGTATTTACTTGTGTAGAGTATTTGTCCATGGTATTGTATTAAGAAATGTTATTTTTGGAGAATTATATTATCCCACATGCAATATGTGAGAGTAATTCCTCCTCATCTCTTAGTATATAATAGGGTCAAGTGAGTCTCTACAAATCATTTATTCTTGATGTAGTAGTGGTACTATTGTAACATTGTTGTACATCATCTTTATTCTTTGGGGTATTTGTGCTTTGCTCTCTTTTAAGATTGGAGAAGACATTCTGGAGATAATAGAAAACTACCTTCCTATCGTGTAACCCATTATGGTGAACCACGTATATCGGTGTTCTCTTGTCCTTTTCTTTTCCTGTTCTTATCTTTTATGATATGTTGTTGGTTGTTTAGATAGGTTAACTAGTTTAGCTTGACTCTACTATTCTAACATGTGTCTCATCTTGTGGCAAGTGAAGCATTCATAAGTAGAGAAGTCCTTCTTGACCTTCTTATTCTTGTGAGACCCTTGAGTTTTTCTAGGAGGATGATCATATCTCTTCCTCTTGTTCTTGCCTTTGGTATGGGTTTCCAAAGCTTGATCTTCATTTTCATTCAGCTTCTCTTCTCTGACTGTTATTTTTTCTTCTTCTTGAACACATTGTTCCCATAACTTTCAAAATTTGGTCAGTTTTCATCTGGAACATATTCCTCGAATGAAAGATTCCCATTCTCTTGGGAGACCATTCAAGGTGGTCATTACAACTTTTGCTTCTTCTATCATGTCACCAATAGCTTCCAACTGCTCCTTGATTTGGGATACTCTTGTGAAGTGTGATTGCATGGTCTCTGACTTTTGAACCTTCACACTTTTGAGTTGATTTATCAAGGCCATCTTCCTATTGATATTTCTTCCTTCAAATAGGCTGGATAGGACATCAAACATTTCCTTTGGTGTTGTCCTTGAAGATACTTGAGGGATCAAGTTATCTTTGATGGAGTCAGCTATGATCTTCTTAGCCTTGAT
The DNA here is from genome assembly GCA_001517045.1 of Pseudotsuga menziesii. Taxonomy (NCBI): domain Eukaryota; kingdom Viridiplantae; phylum Streptophyta; class Pinopsida; order Pinales; family Pinaceae; genus Pseudotsuga; species Pseudotsuga menziesii. Next base: position 28,928 of record LPNX010118093.1, read on the forward strand.
CATATCCTTCTTATGCTTGGCCTTTTCTTCTTCTCCTTCTGGTTCTGCAACTTCCTCCTTTATGGAGCCTTCTAGATCATTCTCTTATAGGATGAGCATGATCCTATACTTCCATGCTCTAAAGTTCTCAACACCCTCAAGCTTTTATTTTAACTTGGTATTGTTTGTCATCTTTAACTGAATGAGAACCTCAAATGGAAATAGAAGAAACAATAATGACTAGGAGAAAACTGCTTCTGTCTAAACTTCTTTGGGATGACCTAGGGTTTGATGGTGAAACCCTAATTTTTCAGTTGATATCACTTGTACGCATGAGTGTGGAAAAGATGTGCCTCCCCAAGGAGAGCTAGACTGTATCTTCCTTTTCCTAAGATTGATGATGGAACTTTGAAAAAACTGAATCCCTAGTTCTTCCCGGCAAGAGTGTCGGGCCCAAAAATGAAACTTCTCGGAATTCAGTTTTGTTTTCACAGAAAGATGTGCCCTCCTGGGGCGATTTGAGTGAGCCGTCTTTTCTGGTTGATTTGTCAAGAGAATTGTTCAGAATGACAAGCTCTAGTTGCACAATGTCTCCTTTCAGGGTGGCTTTGATACCATGTTAGATTTTTCTTACTTGCTTAGATGATATTCTAAAACAATTTGCAATAGTAGGATCACTAAAAGAACGACAAGCACAACAACACAAAGAACACAGATTTTCCTCGAGGAACTAGGGAGAAAACCCCGCAAAACTTCCTCAGTATAGAACTCAACCAAGACAGTGTAAAACCCCAAGATAACTTCTCCTCTCTCTCTAGTGCACTTCTTCTCTCTCTAGTGAACTTGCTAGAGTGAAGAGTGTACAAAATGAATGAGGCATCTCACCTATTTATATTTATCAGTTGAATAACTTAATTACCTAACTAGGTCGCCCAAGTTCTCTAATTAGGGTCGACCTACCTAGGAATACTCAAAATAATATTTATAAAATACTTTTGTGGGTACTATTACCCCAACTTACAATGGAGGTTTTACCTCATGACTTTTACATGACCAATTACATCAAGGACATCTTCGAATGGAGGAATAACAATAATACAAATAGAATATCTTTCAAAGTTACATTATTTTAACATGAACAACGTTAGACCTACCTTGAGAGAAAATATGCCAACATTATTCAAGAAATCAGCAAGAGTTACCTTAGATCATCCTTGAGCGTGAGTTATTTCAACCATTCTTAGATTCCATTTAGCAAGAGCACAAAATAAACCTTAGATTCATCCACATTCATCCACCAAGCAAGAGAAAGATCATCTAAGAGAAGTGCACATTAGCTCTTCAACTCATAAACTAAGAGAAAGGTGAAAGATATCAAAATTTGAACCCTTGTCCATATGTTTACAATGAAGTAAGGTTTCTCTATTTATATGGGCTCATCCTCAACTTAACTAAAAATTGAACCTACAAGTCAACATTAAATTATAATATTTTAGGGTAGTTCTCCCACAAATTGGAGACTAAGCCCTAAAATAGACAAAATAGCAAATAAGACTAAACTAAGGCATCATTTGATGAAATAGTGAGCTAAAGGGGAACGCCATGCCCCAACTAACCCCAAGAAGTTTTTTTTGTTAAAGTTAGTGCAGCTGCGAGACCCATTCTCAGAGAATGGTTTCCTAGTCAGTTAACTAGGACAGAGTAAGACCCTAGAAGGTACCCTAGGGCCCTCAGTAGTCTCCTAGGGTTCTTGGTCTAGGACCAAGCAGGTTGATGCCATGGCAAAGCCCCTAGCATGTGGCTAGGGCCCCTATATGGCTCTAGGGTATTCTGGTCTGGAACCAGGGATGTGATGTCCACGTACTGCTTGCAGGTAGAGGCAGAGATATATTCTGGTATGGGACCAGGGACAAGATGTCCAAGTAGGTCCTGCAAGTAGTTGATCGACTTTCAGTGTGAGACTGAAACTCAGCTTAGTATTGAGAACCATTCTGCGAGAGAATGGAGGCCTCGGTCAAGGTCCAGGGGTTGATCAACCTGATTCAGTGTGAGACTGAAACTCAGCATAGGGCTGAAATCCATTCATTAAGAATGGAAGATAATGATGTCCCCTCTCCTAATCGGTTATTGCTAGGTTGCTTCTCAAGGGACTGGCCACCCCTTGACGATGTCCCTAGTACCTAACCCTTAGGAGCAGTGTTAAGGACAAAAGGATTGTACCATCCGTTTGGATCTTCCCCCTTATACAGTGATGACAAAATATATGAAAACTATGTATCTTGAGAGAGAGAAAAGTCTTTGGTCTTGTTGGTCCTATTTGAATGCTTGTCCACCTTTACGGTTCACTTTGATCTTGTGGTTGTTGACTCATGGTCCTATTCTTACTTGGTCCTAGCACTCTCACTTGTGTGCACCTTTGATTATGATGACTCCTACTTTATGGAGTGTATTTACCTAATTGTTTATTAAAGACCATTGGACCTTGTATTTTTATGGTTACCTTATGTCTTGTTAAAAGGACCCTTTAACCTACTTATGGTTTTGGACCATAGTTACCGGATTCGGCCCTAGGCCTAACCACACCCAAATCGAATTCTCGGATTCTTCATTGGATTCTTCCACCTCGTTTTGACTATTATAAAGTTGTTTACATAGGATAATTAAAGTTAATTAGGGTTAAGGTTCCGAATCCCTGATTCCTAAGTTTGGGATGAGTACCGCACCTGTATCGGATTCTTTAGTTGATTCCGATCGCACCCACCATTCGTGTAACCTTGTTTTGGAGTATTCACTTTATGTTGGACCTTTGGGCTTTCACTTTATGACTTTATTATAATTTCTTTAATTAATTATTTTATAGTCTTATTAATAAAATCTTTATGATTTTATTAATAAAGACTTTTTTTACCATTTAGTCTTATCTTAAGACCTTTACTTTATGATTACTGTTTTGAGTATTTTATAATACGGTTATAGGTCAAACCATTTAATTTATGGTTTGGATTATTTAATATTATTGGTCCATTTTTTATTTTATGGTTTGGTCACTTTATGGTTATTGTGGACCTCAACGTGAATCTATTACACCATTTAACATTATAAATAGATGAGGTATAAATAGATGAGGTTATTTTTTATGTTATCATCGATTTTTGGAAGCTTTGTAATCTACCTTCACGTGTTTTATTTTTGCAATAGTTGACTGCGTTTTTTCCTTCTTGGCTGTCTGCGGCTTTGTCAAGGCTGCCTCCACGATTTTTCCAACCGTCTCTGTTTGCCGGTTGCTTGCAATTTCTCTACACGGGTGCCTATGGGTTCCTAACGGGCTGCCTGCGTGTCTGCTCTGCAAGCTGAGCCTGTTGTTGGCCATGTTTTCTCTGCCCAGTAGCTCCATGGGCTGATCCCACCACCTTCCACAATTTGCGTGGTTTTATTCTCACGTGATCTTCTTCACGTGCTTGATCCGCATTATCGTCTGCCTGTCGGCTGCTTTCCTGTTGGTTCTGCACCTGCCTCACTTGCTGCCTGTGTGTATTTTGCATTAGTTGTCTGCAACTGTTTTCTCCATGGACTGTCTGCCGGCTGCTTCCTCTGTGATGATTTGCATTCTTCTACGGATGTCTGTGTATTCTTCTATCGGCTGCCTCCTCTATGACTGTCTGCGTGTGACCCTGTCTGCCAGTTGCCTGTGTTCCCCTATGGTTGCCTGCATTCCTCTGTGGCTACCTGTGTAAGTCATCTTCAGCAGTAGGACTGTGGATCAGTGTGATTGAACTGATATTTTTGGAGAATCTGAAGTCTGTTCACTTCTACCTACACTCTCTCTCTCAAGGTACGTATATGGTTTAACCAGTTTGACTTGTCCTTTCAGTGATAAGATCAACCTCAGAACTATTTAAGTATTAGGCAGATCCAACTAATAGTTATGATTCTTTAACTTAGTCATCTGTAGTTTATTTGAGATCTAGTTTTCTGTACATGTTATTTATTATTTTTCTGTACATGACATTTGGTGAAACATCTCAATGATCAACTTTAACGCAGTGGCTAGCAGAGCGTTAAAGTTAATGCAGTGACCAACAGATGTAAGTCATCTTCAGCAGTAGGACTATGGATCAGTGTGATTGAACTGATATTTTTGGAGAATCTGAAGTCTGTTCACTTCTACCTACACTCTCTCTCTCAAGGTACGTATATGGTTTAACCAGTTTGACTTGTCTTTTTAGTGACAAGATCAACCTCAGAACTATCTAAGTATAAGGCAGATCCAACTAATGGTTATGATTCTTTAACTTAGTCATCTGTAGTTTATTTGAGCTCTAGTTTTCTGTATATGTTATTTATTATTTTTCTGTACATGACATTTGGTGAAACATTTCAATGATCAACTTTAACGCAGTGGCTAGCAGAGCGTTAAAGTTAACGCAGTGACCAACAGAGCATTAAGTTGAAAGAGATGATAGTTATGTTAAATTTTATTGCAGTCTAAATTTTACCTAAGTTTTTATATGTTCAATGGTTCATGTATTGAAGTTTATTACTGGTATTAAAACTCATCTAACCTGTAAAATTCAACATTTTTTCCCTCAATGCTCCCCTTGCAAAACTTGTAGGCTCAAGGGTAACATCATAGGCCAAAATGCTACAAGGGGGGTTTCTGAGTGCTAGAAAGAGGTCCAAGTGGGTAAAGGTGGTGTGCTAAATAGGCGACAACAGCCCTTTACAAAATGCAATAACCTCTTCATAACAAAAACCAAGGTTGTCATGTGCCCCAGTGGGTCACCCCTAGAAGCCCCCCACACCAAACCATCAGCTTAAAGCCTTGCATGGTAGGGACATCCACACATCACAGGGGCAATCAGATGTGCCACAAAGCCAGGTACTTCTAAGAGTGAAACCAATGGAGCTTGCCATGACCAATCCAGGGGGACAATAGCCTGTAATCCAAATATCCATACAATATAACCCACTTTGGCCTTTACAATAAAAATTTTAGACCCCTTGCTTTAGGCTCGGCCCTGTTGGAACACTACAGTTGCTCTGAGGCGTAACACTGAGAATCATCAGAAGGGCTTTTGGGTGCAGAAATCTGTGTGAAAGGAAATTCTATCATATTTCCATGCTCAGATACCTATCAACTATATTAGTTTACACAATATTAGGGGTTCTTACATGTTTTCAATCATGGTTTTTAAATCCAAATCCAATTCTTCAAACACAATGAACTTGTCCTGTGTCAATGTTGATTATTAATCTTTGAATACTATACATGCAGGCAGTAGAACGCTACTGGAAGCCATGAAGCAGCTACCTTACAGCACTGATTTTTTGAAATGTGGCCATCATAGCATGTATATTACAGAAATTGGTAGATGTATAACTTTAACAAAATATTAAAAGAAAAAATTAGGTAACACTTATTACTAGCAATGGTAAGACTCAAAAGTTGGCTAGGAGATAAGTTTTACGTTGACAATGTGCATGTCCAAATTGATCATAAGCAACAAAACAACATTCCAAGGAATACTTCAGGTCAAATAATTTGTGCTACTGCAAACAACCCATGTAATGAAGTTTAGCTTGTCAAAAACCACTAATAGAGCTGAAATAACTCTAGAACCCTTAATTTGGAAAGTGAGATATCTCTGCCTTACTATCCTCATTCCTCCAACACTGACACATATAACAAAGATGAAGTACTTACTAAACCACACATATATGCATAAATTGGTTATATATGTTGTTGTCACTTCAAGTATATAGACGACAATAGGAAGCAACACTATCCATGTGATAATTTCATTTTGCAAAGGCAGCAGGATAATGTTCCACTGTGCAGAATATTATATGCTCTGTATTATAGAATTCATTCATAATTTTGTCAAAATAGGATTGAGATCATTCACTATCGATCTGTTGTTATGAGTTATCTTGTAATTATCTCACCTCAAGCTTGATATGGAAACTATTATGTTGTGCAGATATCCAAATCTAATACAACTTTGACTTGCTTGTCAGGTTCTTCTTTGGCCATCAATTGTGGAGGTCCACAGCTGATTGATTCCTCAACAAAAGTCACTTTTTTGGAGGACAATGAAACACTAGATGCTGCATCATTCTACATAAATTCTGGAGAAAGTTGGGGAATCAGTACAACAGGAGTATATTTGAATTCCTCAGAATTGAGTAATGAAATTGGTAACCCATATATGATAGACACAGGATCTGTACTAGGAACAAATCAAAATCCGTCAATATATATGACAGCACGTGTTTCTCCCATATCTCTAAGATACTATGGGCTTGGGCTTGAGAATGGACAATACAGGGTAGAGCTCCATTTTGATGAAATCCAGATTCCTGCTTCAGCATCATGGAAAAGTCTTGGATTGCGCATCTTTGATGTCTATCTACAGGTATTACTCTGTAATGACATCACTATGTAATCTCTTATTTGCTAGTAAACTTAAGATAATACTGCATTTGCAGTGATTATTAATATTCACATCACAGGTTCCAGAAACTTGAATATTAGCAGATCTTTTGGTCCAGGCCATTTATGGCACATTGGATGGTAAAAGAACTTTAAAATTCGCAGATCATTTGGTCAAGGACAATGGTGCATGGTGTTTGTATTGGGATATAAGCCTATAAGAAATTGAGCTTGAAGTATATTGAACATCTCATGCATACAATCATATCAGAATGAAGCATTTATAAAATTATTTGAGCAAAGAAAGACGAGACATGCCTTGGCTAGAGCCGAGAGGATAACAATGTAACATCACTTGGAATTGAAGTACATACTGGATATTACATGCATTTTGCCACCAGTTTAGCAAATAATACTTTTCCAAAACTCATATTTCAGGTGGAGAGGAAAAAATGGCCACTATGCAGGAAACCATAACAAATTTCGTGCTGTAATTTGTTTCTAGTTTTACTTAGTAATAGCCAAGTCAAGCTGGACTTGACCTGCCCATTTTTATCTCAAATTCCATTGTACATTTTTCATCCAGTTCCTATAAACGGCTTAGGCTCATGGACATTGATAAGAATAATCTCTCTCATGCCTATATGCTTTTTTGAACTTTTCTTCTTTGATAAAGCATATGCTGTTTATCTATGGTTTACTGATTGAAGATCCGTCGATAGAGTTAAGAAGAACCTTGACAAACATTATAATATCACTTTCTTTAAAGTTTCATTCTCTTTTTTATGCTCCAACGTATTTCTCACTTGTGTACTTTATGTAGGGAGTTCAAGTGTTAACAGATTTTAATATCAAGGAAGTGGCTGGAACATCGAATGTGCCAGTTGTGAGAATCCATAATGTTAGTGTTACTGAGAACTTTCTTGAGGTACACCTTTTCTGGGCTGGCAAGGGAACTTGTTGCATACCATCGTTCCAGACACATGGACCCTTAATCTCAGCAATTAGGGTCACTCCAGGTAGGCAAAATATTATAGTATTAGTATTACACATTTATACACGTTTGGACCTCATTTCATTTGCTATAGAGATTATTACAGACACTAATTTATTTTTGAGTTGGAATCATTGTGGAAACTGTTTTCTCATGATAATGGTCAACTTGGAGTCTCATTTTCTCAACTTGTGAATTTGTTTCTTCTTGTTATTGCAGAGTTTAAGCCAACCATTGTAAACAAAAGTTCCAACAAAAGCAGTAGAGCCAAAATTGTTGGTATTGTTCTTGGAGTACTAATTGGTTTAGGCATTGCACTATGCTCATCCTTTCTGATTTTAAAAAGAAGAAAAAGGAAGCAAAAATCATTGACAGCTGGTTACAGTGAAGGTGATCATATTTGTTCCTAAATCTGGGACTGGTCTCCATGCTTTTTTGTGATCTATAACATTATAATATTATATCTGTCAGACCATCTTCCTTCGAAATGAATATCACTCAATATGACATTGATGAATGTATTATGATAACCTAAATCTTACCGTTCTATTCAATTTGTTTTACCAGATTTAAAGAATATTGCTGGAAGACCATATCTTTTCAATTTAACAGAAATTCAAATTGCTACAAAAGATTTTGATAATGAAAATAAAATAGGAGAGGGTGGATTCGGTACAGTTTACAAGGTACATTAAAGTGGACCCTTAGGTTATAATTTCAGTTTCTTGAAAATCACATATCAGCTTGATAGCCTGCATACATAAAATATCAAAATTTGAAATGCTTATTTTATGTTCTATGATTCTCTATTGTAGGGTGTGTTGTCAGATGGAAAACCAGTGGCAGTAAAGAAGCTGTCGTCCAGGTCTACTCAGGGAAAACTAGAATTTCTCAATGAGGTGGCTACAATATCTGCTGTACAACACCGAAGTCTTGTGAAATTGTACGGTTGCTGTGTTGAGGAAGAAGAACGCCTCTTGGTCTATGAATATTTGGAAAACAACAGTCTGGGTCAAGCTTTATTCGGTACAGCCTTAGATCTTTAAGTTTCTTTGATGAATGCAAGTTCAAAGACTGCTTTGTCCATTTTATATTCAACGTACTTAAATGGCAATAATATTTCCTTATAATTTTTATTTTTGTTTCAATCCACAGGTCCTGTTCAGGGTAGGCTCCAGCTTGATTGGCCTATTCGGCTTAACATTTGCCTTGAAGTTGCACGTGGACTAGCATATCTTCATGAAGAATCTAGAATCAGAATTGTGCATCGAGACATCAAACCTAATAACATCCTTCTCGACAAACATCTGAATCCCAAAATCGCTGATTTTGGATTGGCCAAACTATATGAAGCTGACAAATCTCACATCAGCACCAGAGTGGCCGGAACAATGTGTGATAATATCTTTTTCTATTCCTTTATAGAACCTTTATAGAGATATTTTCTTATGACAATATGTGGCTAACATAGCTCAATATACTCCACAATTTTTACAAGATGATTTATAAATAGTCAGTCAATTTGGACTAGTCATCTAATGAAAATGGAGGACATTTGAGTTACATGAACACAAATATCAATCTCATGGATGCAACATAACAAGAAATCAGATTGGTAATTTTCAGTGGGTATCTAGCTCCAGAGTATGCTTTGCGTGGCCGCCTTTCGGAGAAAGTGGACATTTTCAGCTTTGGAGTAGTTTCTCTTGAAGTTGTTAGCAACAGAAGGCATGAAGACATGAGCTTGCCAGATGAGATGGTCTATCTTTTGGATTGGGTACCAAATTCTTCTGAAATCTCAAACATATAAGTGATTTGCTTGTACTTATTTTATCAAAAGAAATCTTTGAAATTATTTGACTATGAACCAAAGGCTGCAGATGTTAGGAAGAATTATCTCCGCAATATTTCCCTCAAACTCTGTCTAATATCTGTCATTTACCTGCAGACTTGGCATCTGTACGAGGAAAACAGACTACCAGATTTGGTGGACACCAACATGCGCTCAAGCTACTCTGAAGAAGAAGCGTTGAGGGTGATTCACGTGGCTCTTTTGTGTACACAAGCATCTCCCTCACAACGACCTTCCATGTCTCAAGTGGTTTCCATGCTATTAGGTGATATAGAAACTCATCCTCCACAATCTCGGCCTGGATATATCACAGATTGGCAGTTCCGTGAAGATGGTAGGAATCCATCAACAGAGAACAATGGCAATTCATGGAGCTGGAACATGAGCTTGACATTGGAGGAGAGAACACAATAGCAATAGAACATAATGTAAGGGCAAATACATGATCCTGATTCTTATGGCTAACTTTGTAATGACTACCATGCTTTGAATGTTACATTTTCTTAGGAAATTCAATAGAACTTATTGCTGTGTGGTATATCTGTGTGGTATATCAGATGATCAAAGGGCAATATATATCTCAAAAGCAATAAATAGGTCACATAACTATTTATTGGGGATAAAAATCACAAAACACTATAACTAGCATACCCCAAAGTGAGGGAAATGAAACACTTTAAAAAATAAGAAAAAGTTGTGTAGATAATATGAGTTTATGTGATGAAAGCAACTCTAGGAAATTAAGTGGAAATAAATTACATCAAACTTCTAAATCGTCACATAAGTGAAAATAAGTTTTCTCCAAAAGGCTTTTGTACATAAAGTTTTTAAATTTGAAAACATTCGGTGAAGAAATATATTTTTACAATTTTGTATATTGATTTAGTTTATGTTTAACCCATAGGCATGTAATGTTTCTTGCCATTTTAAAGATATTTCTCAAAGCAAAATGAAATATACTCTTTATTTTAATCTTTTTGGATTGATGGAAACATAATAGAGTAATATTTAACAATGTTAGTCAAACTCGGAATTTGAAGACTTATGAAGCCACCCTTACACATCCCAAATTGGATGGTAAATTGACAATGGACACTTAACTGACCACATCTAATAGGGACCCGCCATCAATCATATAAACCATTGTACATCTTATTTTATAGCTCATAAATCCACTAGATCNTCATACACATGTTAAGTTTGTTCTTTAATTTTCAAATAATTTTGTCAATATTTTATTTTTTTAATATCATACTTAACTAACAAATATATGAGAAAGGACCATAAATAATCGTTTTGACCTTATTTCACAGCATGAATAGACTTCATTTGTTATTCTTTCTTTCATATTTACAAATATCCAAAGAAAAAATAAGTTTATTTTATTACTTTATTATTATTGTTTGAATAAATATATGTTTACATTTTTGTATATTGATTTTGTTTATGTTCAATTTATAGTTTTGTACTGTTCATTGACCTTCATGGCAATGTCACACACTACAACATTAGAAGGAATTCAAATTGCACCATTGTTCTCCTCCAATGGCTATTCGTAGGTGAAAAGCACTTCATATGTCACACTTCGAAAAAAAAGAATAGGCACACTTTCATTCTTTGTCCCTTTCACACTTAAAATTACAACCGTCAATCCTTGAACTCCCCCTACTAAATGAAATAACAATGTTGATTACCAATATGGTAGAGTCAAACTTGATAAATACCTAGCCCTTTATGTTTTATAAGTAGCATACCCTCGAAGCAGGGGAAATGAAAAGCCGAAGAGAACTTCAATATATTGCAAAATGAAAGAAAGTTGTGTGTACGTACATAATATAATATTATGTGTTGAAAGCAAGTTTATCTAATTTATGGTAAGCATAGTAGTCGATGAAGTTGAAAAGAAACTCTATTGCAAGTACCAGTAAGCAATAAATAGAAACCCATGTAATCGATGGCAAGTACAATTAAATGCACATTAATTTGTCATACAAGAAAGTATACATATGTGAGTAAAATAATAAAAGGCTGGGTAGTGATCAAGTTTGACTTTAATTATATTGGAAATCAACATTGGTATTTTCCTTTGGTAGGGGGAGTGCAGGGATTGAGGGTTGCAATTTTAAGTGTGAAAGGGACAAAGATTGAAGGCGTGCCTCTTCCTTTTTTTGAAGTCATACATATGAAGTGTCTTTCATCTTTTCATAGCATTCTAAGGAGAATGATAGTGCAATTCACATTCTTTCTAATGTTGTAGTGCATGGCATTGCTATGAAGGTCAATCCTCGACATTCATTGTTAGCAATTTCAATGGTTGACCTTGTTAATGTTAATCCTTGGTTTTTATGGATAGTCAATTCTCAAGCGATCTTGAGGGGGATTTGTTTCTTGTTACTACAATTTATGGGTGGAATTAGTATGTGCTTTGGTTGAGATTGGTGCCATGGAGGCCCAATGTAGGTACAACATAGGGTAGTAACTAAGGAGAGATAGATCCAAGTGTGTATATAATTTGCATGACCACTATGCATGCACCATTTACTAATAATGATTAGACCCATAGTTTGTAGGATAACATTACTCTCTTCCCTACACATAAGAATATTTGTTTTTCTAGCTTACCCCCAAAGCGGGGAATTGAAACACCGACTAGAACTTCGATATGTTAAACAAATGAAAGAAAGTTGTGTGTATGTAGATAATATATGTTTATGTGTTGAACGCAAGTCTAGTGAATCTATGGAGGGTATAGTAGTCGATGAAATTTAAAGGAACATTCTAGTTCAAGTACTAATAAGCAATAAATAGAAACCCATGCAATCGATGGCAAGTAAAATGGAATCTACATTAATTTGTCATATGATAAAGTATACATATGTGGGTAAAATTATAAAGGGATAGGTAGTTGTCAAGTTTAATTCTAATTATATTGGAAATCAACTTTGGTATGTTCATTTGGTAGCCGGGGAGTGCAGGGATTGAGGGATGCAATTTGACGTGTGAAAGGGACAGAGAATGAAGGTGTGCCTCTTCATTTTTTCAAAATGTGACATTTGAAATGTATTTCATTTTTGCATAGTGGTCAAAGGGGAATGATGATGCAATTCACATTCTTTATAATGTTGTAGTGCATGACATTGCGGTGAAGGTCAAGCCTTGACGTTCAATGTTACCAATATTAATGGTTGACCTTGTTAATGTCAATCCTTTGGATTTATGGATAGTCAATGCCCAATTCATCTTGAGGGATATTTGTTTTTTGTTACTTCGATTTATGGGTGGAATTGGTATATGATTTGGTTGATATTGGTCACCCCACGGAGGGCCAATTTATTTATCAAATTCCACGTCAACATAAGATGACAACTTAGGAGGGATAGATCCAAGTGTGTATATAATTTACATGACCACTCCAAGTGCACCATTTAGTAGTCCTGATTGGACCCATAAATTGCAATATAACATTACTAGGTACCCCACACATGACAAGATTTAGATGGTCATCATCTTGTTGTGCATATGAACCATTGGTGAAATATGCGAGAAATCATGTAATAATCATATCCAATGCTTAGAGCATGTATTTTTTATGATTGTTTGCAAAAATGTTTGTTGCAAAGACATGGATTGATGTGTCAAATTTTGAACGCTCCTCTGTTGACAATAATCTGTTAGTTTGAGATTGGAGGAGGATCCTGTCTTCCAAGGTTTGTGTAGCATTGTAGATGTTTGTCAATAGATCAAGAAACTGAAGTTAGGTGGCATCAGTGCCCCTTTGATGGAAGATTGTTTTCAAAATAATGAGTGGTAAAATTTGTCCACAAACACTTCCTTAGAGTTGCTCCTGCATATAGAGGTTTCTTCATTACAGGTGGGAGTTGGCTCATATCACCAACACGAATTATTGAACGGTTTTTGAATGAGCAATTATTTTGCTATGGAAAACACTAACACAAGCGATTCTCAATCTGTACAAACAATTTAGGTTCTATGAAGCTCATCACATCAATGAAAATGTATTGAATATGTTTAATCTCTTCTTGGAACATTGATGGGGCCTATCCCTGTAAAGGCTTAATGTCCTTTAAAGGAATGTGGAGCCTTGCATGTATAGTGGTTTCATGTATGTTAAACGTTGCAACTCTAGTAGGGGCAAGAAGTAGTAGTGGGCTAATTTTTATAGGTTTTCATTGTGAGTGCATCTCATTAAGATATGATCCATACACCATTACTGAGTAGCATTGTAACAATTCCTTCAAGCTTGAATTGCCACCATACATTGGGATGCATATAATATTTAATATAAAGCTCTTATGACCTTACAAACCTTCAATACTTGAGAAAAGTACGATGCAACAAAAGTATCCCACTTCATATTGATTTGGAAATATGAGCATTGGCACCCTCTTATTGGGTTGTTAATAGAACACCACATCACAATTTCAAAAGGATCCAATTTCTTCAAGATTGTTAAAGCATGCTCTAGTGCTCAAAATAATCCAAGTAGTTCATGGTAGAGTAGGCACAACATAAATTTCCTTAGTTGTTGCACTATGCTGTCAAAAGTTTAGAAGAACATTTTAATGCAATGGGGACTTGCACTTCTACCTCTGCTATAATAGGGATTATTGCTACTTAGTGGTGGTCTAGGATGTTGATCAAAATGCATTTCTTTTCCTTAAATTTCGCTTGCTATGTGTTAATCCCTTTCGAACTATCAACGCACTTGAAACAATGTACATCCATTTTCTTAAAATCTTGTCACATTTGACCCCTCACATGTGACAACATCCCATACCTCATCACATTTAAACACGCTTTCATGTGACAAATGCCTAATATAAAATACACAATTGACCCCACACCAACACTCAATCTGCATGGTGACAACTCCCCACCACCACACCAACACTCAATCTACATGGTGACAACTCCCCATGATTGCACAACCGCTACATGAGATCATTAGTCCACACTAATAATATCTTACAATCTTGAAAGGTCACCTAACTAACTAACTACGTGTTCTAAGTTAACCAAACTTACAACAATAATTAACATTAACCAAGTCAAAAAACACATCACACCCTCACTACGTCATTTAATACATTAAATTTATGCTACAATGACTTTTTATCACTTTCTTTCTTTCTTTCTTTATATATATATATATATATATATATATATATATATATATATATATATTTCAAAGCAATGCACAATCTAATCTCTCATATCTTATTTCCACAAAATAAACAAGTGCCACTATAGTGGCGATGTCCTCGTCGTTTGATGGGAACCCATGTTTGGTTTACAAGTTATTATATAATGCCATAAAAAGTGTTAAATCTTTTAATAAACTAATTATAGGTTTGTGTTTTTGGAATGCTTAGTGCAAGCTATATTCGAACAGTGACATTGTGCTAGAGCCACACTTTCTTGTTGCCATTGTTGAATTGTAATCGTAAAAATTTTGGTTTCTCCATAGAATGTTCCATCAAATGAGTACACATTTTCGGCATGATATTAAGATGTAAACATAAGTTCACAAACAATAATTAATAATTACTAATGATAATAAAAATATTATTAACAAATTGAATCTACCATGTTTACAAAATTCATTGTATTTAAATTTGAAGTTTGAAAATTTAAAAACATTATTATATAATAATGATCAATTAAATTGAAATAAAGTTTGAAAATTTTAAAACATTATTATATAATGGTCAATATTGAATTTAAATTAAAATAGTTACATAAAATTTGGTTAAGATAACCATTTAAAAAAGACTACAGCACACATAATTATTTAAAAACATCTGAATACGTTTAACCCTGAAGCCATCACATTAAACATATACAAGCATACACTTTAGGTCTTAAAAGGTAAACAAAGGCCCTCGGCTTCCTCTTTATTGTTAGTGGCATGATTTTCAATTTTTTAATATGTAAATGTTTTTTTTATCTTTTCATATTCTATTTAAAAGTTATAAATCGTCTTTACTTATTGCTATGATTTTTTTTCAAAATTTTAATATGATGATGTTGGTTAATGTCTACTGAGACTAAATTTGTTTTATCAGACCTAAAGAAATGAATTATTTAGTTTGTTTTAAAATTGTATTCTTTTGTTCAAAGCGCTGGGAGAGAAGCTTACCGAGCTCACTATAATTTAGACATGTTAAAAGGCTAGGGAGGTTGATATTGCAACAAATATTATGAAACTGAGATCTAATGTGGGTGTATGCAGGGCACTCTAAGAGGAAGTGATTTTCATCTTCAATGTTCATATTCTCACAGAGATGGCAGATCCTTTCCACCCATGGTGTTTTAGGAACTGCCCAACGACCTGTTTCACTATGAAGCTCGTGAGAGTTCGTTTATCTTGGCTATATTAATTTTTTTCTTTGAACTAGTTAAAACAGAGAGATACTTTTGATATTCTAGAATAGGGTTGATGACCTCCTTATAATAAATTAATTTTTTTTTAGCCTCTAAATCTTTCTCACACGACATTTTCTCTTTAAAATTACAAGTAACAATATTTTTAATGTTATTAATATTTTGCAATGCAACATTTTCGTCGATCTCCCAATGGTTTAACCAGGCCCTGGTATCTTTGTACCAACCTAAGCGAGCCTTAGGTGATTTTGGCTGGAATTTAAAGCTAGCTTGGGAAGTCTATGGTCTCCCATATTATTGATTTTATGCTTGTACAATAGGAGCCATGTTATTGATTTTATGCTTGTACAACAGGATCCATGTTATTGATTTTTTCTTTCTTATATTCAATTTTCTTTATATATTCAATTTTCCGGAGGTATGTTCATTTCATTAATAACCCTTAACTTCATTTGACAACATTTTTATATATCATAGCTTGGGTGGTGTTGCCTTTGAGTAGTGTTTCCTTTTTGAGTAATGTTGCCCTTGAGCAAACCACTCTTCTCCTTTGTCATTATTGGTGGTATGTATTCAAAAGATAGAGCCTTAAGAACTCTCCTTTGTCATTATTGGTGGTATGTACTCAAAAGATGGAGCCTTGAGAAACGTAGCCTTTGAGATGGGCATTGTTGGTCCATATTTAAAGATTGCCATTGAGAAAGAGCACCCTTGCATTGCTAGATAACATTAAAACATTAAATTGTAAAATTTTTATAATTTATTTTCACTTAATTGTAGTTATAATTGTGTTAGGATTATTAATCCTCTCTTGTCCAATTTGGTCATAAGTCTAAATCAGGAGTCATGTCTAAATCGAGAGTCCATCCAGTCTATTTTTAGTCACTAGCACCATTGGGTCCACTTGGCCTAATTGGGGCACATGTTCTAGTTACTAAAGTGTGGAGAACACTAATTGAGGCCTATTGCCACCGATTGCACTTGCATGCATCAGTTTAGGAGCCTCCTAGACCAATCCCTACAATTTAGAAGCCACTAGGAGTGCCGAAACCAACCAAGGTCAGTTGAGTTGAGTTGGTGACTAGTCAAGCTAATCTAGGAGTCAGTTACATTCAGTTCTAGTCCTCTACATTCAGTTAGCGCTAGGTTTGCATGGCTGCATGCAGGAGGGGCGCATTTCTCACCTAGCACAGTCAGTTAGCCTTAGTCAACATTGAATGTAACACTTGAGTTGTGTTTTAGAACTCCAATGAACTCTGGTAATGGTTTAGACAAGGTCAATTAACTATTGAGTCCTCCAACAGTGATTTAGACAAGGTCTTAGTTACCTACAGTCAAGTATAGTGATTTAGACAAGGTCTTAGTTACCTACCTACTGTGGTTTCTCCGATTACATCAACAAAAACCTATCACCACAGAAATTTGGCAACAAGTATAGTCTAATCAATTCAAATTTCCTCATGTGGATTCGAATTGCATGTGGCTATTTAATCCATTGTACTTCATTGTAATTGTTATCTAATTACTCTTTGATTAATGAAAAGCATTCACAACTGCAAGCCATCTTTGCACTATTTCATTCTTCAATAACTGAGTAAATTGTGTGATCTATCCTGTGTGTTGTGTGTTTGTCCACAGATCTATATGCTCAATTTAATATGGTATTAGAGCCTCGGAGGACAAGGCACTTCTCCTCCTCAGATCTCCTACTGGATCAATTTTGAGCAAAATTGCTCCTTCCAGTTCTGCACCAGAAGCAGAAGGTTTACCACTTAATACCCCAAGTTAAGGAATTGTTGATCAAGCTTGCTTGATCAACTATGCTGGGTGTGATGAAAACCTGAAATGTGTAGGCTGTCGACCTTACGGTGCCCCTTTTTGTGTTTTTGCAGGTACAACTTCGAATGGCTTCATCAATTCTGGATTCATCAGTTCCTCTTCTCACCCTATCCACAAACTATTCAGAATGGAAGATGAAAATGATTACATCTCTGAAGAGACAAGATCTCTATGAGGTGTCTATTGGACTTGGTGAAGAGTCCTTTGAGAGAAAGGATGACTGGCTAAATGAATGTGATGCAGCTTATGGAACAATGTATATGGTCATTTCTCCTAGCATGTGCTACCTCAAAAGATCTGCTAGAAACCCAAAGGATCTCTGGAAAATATTGGACAGAGCCTTTGGAATGATTGATGAGGATCATAATAGCACTTTGGAGAGCACATCCAGCACCATAAGCATCCCTGATCCAAAAATCTCAGCCTCCACTCTCTCTGATGAAGTTGTTCAAGATGAAGAAGAAGCAGAAGCTTCTACATAGCCAATTCGAATTGAAGACAGTCTCCTTGCAGTGACTCCTTCTCCTGATGCTCCGGAAGTTTATGAGATCTCTGATATCTCATCTCCTCACATGGCTGAAACAGAAGAAGACATTTGAATCTTTGATATTGAAGAAAAATACTGTTGCACTTCCATGTAAACATTCACCGGTGATTTTCCTTTGAATTTTGTGCAAAATTTGCTAGTAATTGCTTCCAAAAGTGAAGAGAAATTTGATTTTTCTCCCTCTAATGTTGCTACTGGTGTGAAAATATGTAATACCTTGGATATTTTGCAAGAAATATCAGATTACCAGAGTGATCCATTCGCTCCCCATGATCTTGATCTTCCAGCAAATTCCTACAGGATTGCATGCACCAAAATTCAGAATTTTGAAGAAGAAGAAAGCTGTGCATCTATCGCCTCGGTTGACCATTTCTTTGAATCTAATATTAACCTCATTGGATCTGATATGATCTTATTTAGATCTGATCTGATATTGCTTGGTTTAATATTTCAAATTCATAATCTTTTAGTACTGCTTGTAGCTGTTCTCATCGATGGTGTGAAGAAACGAGTACCGCAAGTCTCCTACAAAACTGCTGCTAGGGATTTGATTTCATTTCACAATTTTGGATCTGTTGTGAATCTATTTAGATCTGACTTACTTTTTGATCTGATATTATTTGGTTCATATTTTAAAATCCAAGATCTTTCAGTCATGCTTGTAGCTGCTCTCACCAATTCCGATGTGAAAAATCAAGTACCACAATTCTTCCTCAAAATTGCTGCTGGGGATTTGGAGTTAGTTTCCTCTTATGAGATTGCTGATATTTTATTTTTGTGATTCATTAGCTATTTCAGAAGCTATATCAGACTATGGAGCTCAAGCATTCTCTCTCAACAGTCCCAGTGCTTCTCTACCATTGATCACATGCTCATCTCCTCACAGAACTAGTAAAGAGGAAGATTTTCTGCATCCGCCTGGACACTTGCTCCTAACACTTGGGGCTTTTCTCATGGTTTGTTGTTCATGGCTGCAACATATCAGTTTCTTGAGTGTTTCTCACATGTTCTGAATCCTCAAGAACCTTTTCTCACTTATCAGTTGACTTCAATTTCTCTACATGGGTCCAGTCTTCATCCGGCAGTTGTCTCAGTATTTCTGATTTAGTTGAGCATATCATTCTTCTTCCAAAGAGGAAGATTCCTCCAGACATAATGATGGAGAGGTTCACATGCCAAGCCCCAGGATACCTGTGCACAGAAGAACCAGATTGATCATGATTCTACCTGCTTAATTAGAGGGGGGGGGGACGGTGGGGGCTTTTTTTCCATGTGGTTTTTACCCTAGTTCCTTGTATTGAGCAGTTACTTTACTTTACTTGATGTAATGGGTGACCTATGGTCTTAGTTACCAGGGCCCACAGATTGTCCAAGTTAGCATTTAGGGGGGGTGATAGGATTATTAATCCTCCCTTGTCCAATTTGGTCATAAGTCTAAATTGGGAGTCATGTCTAAATCGAGAGTCCATCCAGTCTATTTTTAGTCACTAGCACCATTGGGTCCACTTGGCCTAATTGGGGCACATATTCCAGTTACTAAAGTGTGGGGAACACTAATTGAGGCCTACTGCTACCGATTGCACTTGCATGCATCAGTTTAGGAGCCTCCTAGACCAATCCCTACAATTTAGGAGCCACTGGGAGTGCCGAAACCAACCAAGGTCAGTTGAGTTGAGTTGGTGACTAGTCAAGCTAAGTTAGGAGTCAGTTACATTCAGTTCTAGTCTTCTACATTCAATTAGCGCTAGGTTTGCATGGCTGCATGTAGGAGGGGTGCATTTCTCACCTACCACAGTCAGTTAGCCTTAGTCAACACTGAATGTAACACTTGAGTTGTGTTTTAGAACTCTGATGAACTCCGGTGATGGTTTAGACAAGGTCAGTTAACTATTGAGTCCTCCGAAAGTGATTTAGACAAAGTCTTAGTTACCTACAGTCAAGTAGAGTCTAATCAATTCGAATTTCCTCATGTGGATTCGAATTGCATGTGGATATTTAAGCCATTGTACTTCATTGTAATTATTATCTAATTACTCTTTGATTAATGAAAAGCATTCACAGCTGCAAGCCATTTTTGCACTGTTTCATTCTTCAATAATTGAGTAAATTGTGTGATCTATCCTGTGAGTTGTGTGTTTGTCCACAGATCTATGTGCTCAATTTAATAAATTGTGTTTAAAAAAAATCACATTCTTAACGAAAATTCTTTTTTCCTTTTGTAATTTAACAAAAAAAATTGTTTCCTTTTGTAATTTTTTTTCAACTGGTTTTCATTGAAACTTTTCTTAACTCTCTCATGAAAATTCTTTCTCACTAAAACGTAATTTAATTTTTTTTTAAACTTTTCTCAAATTTTTCTTAACTCTTTCTCACTAAAATGTAATTGTTATTTTTAAAAACTTTTCTTAACTCATTCTCTTAAAATGTAATTATTATTATTAGAATTGTGTTTTAGTTTAAAAATGTCATACTCTCAATAAAAATATATGATTTATATAAAAACATCCATCAAAATAGAAGTAGTTTTAACATCAAATATTCGTCAAAATAAAAGTAGTTTTAGCATCAAATATCATAAAGATAGAGGTTCAAATATGTAGTCCTCCCAATAATCTTAAAAGTAAAATGATCAATCACAAGTGTATTGCCAACTATTATAAAATCTGGAAAATAAATAGAACATAACTATTTAAAAATGCTTTCGATGCTGCTGTCTATTTTTGAATAATCTTTTAGCCAGGCTTGGAGGAAGCATTATGCTAGTTTTCAATGTATTCAAATAAACTCCCATCATAAAGTCCCCTTATTGTTTTGTTTTCTAGAAAACTTTCCTTATTCTTAACCAATTTGCACATGAAGATGAAGCTCTATTGGTTGCAATTGCAATCTTAACCATGGAATTAAATTTTTGAATCAATCTCTATTTTTCTTTAATATAATCTTGATTTTAAATGTTCTTTTATAAATCTTCAATAAAAAATATCCATATGATGAATTTCTCAAGACAAAAATTGAATTTATATTTAACATTATACCTTCAGAATATGTAAACTCAAAACTCTAAAGAAAAACACTAAACCTAAAATCTTAGATGGAAAACTGGGGAAATGATGGATGCTAAAATCTTAGATGGAAAACTATTAAAATAGAGGGAAATGATGGATTTCCCAAGTTATAAACAATTTTAATGGCATATCCAAAGTAAATGAAACCTGATTTACAGTGCACCGCTCAGAAAATCAACGACATAAACAAGGTCAAAAGTTTTCAATGCATCACAACCCTTTTGAAACAGAATATCGACATCCTCCAAGGTTTTAGCCTATGATAAGGATTGTTGCTCAATAGCCGCAACTTCTCTATAACTGGCAGCGCTTCCATTCATGAGTAAAGCCTCAACCAAGGTTTCTTCACTTGGTTGATTGCATTTTCTATACCTTATCTATATGGTGGCTTCAAATTTGTATACAATTCTGTTGCCCCAGTTAAACAACATGAAAACACACATTTATTAATATTAAAAAATTTATTAAAACCTTATACATCTTTAAGGCACTACAGACAAGTGGTCGTAAGTAGACAATGCATATAATGATTATCTATATTAAAATAATAATGATATCATAATATTATTAAATCAATGTTCTCATTTAACCATTAACCATATACTTTGTTGCAAATACCCAACAACTTACAATATACTTTGTTGCAAATACCCAACTTACAATATATAAGACACATGTTGTAGCAATGTATACATGTATTGCAAATGTGGAAATGGCATGCTTATTCGAGAATGAAGCTACCTTGGTAACTTGCATGTAAACTCCAGTTTCTCGAGCAAGAACGACCCTTGCATTATGGACAAACATGAAGGCACCCAGGTGAGATTCATAGTCCAGAAGGAAACGATAGTACTACCTGTGATATCTAATCTAATTTGATCCAAAGCTCCTCTGATTCTCAATATTCCATAGTTGCTTACTGATAATTAAAATGCATGATGGGACATTGAATGAATAATCTTGTTATTGATGTTGTCTGGCTGTGAGGCATAATTAATTTGAAGATGTAAGGAATAGTACTGTAAACGTGGGATCTTGTGTGCCCTGTCAGCCAATTTCACCTGCAACAAGTCCACAAAGCAACTTCCAGCGATGTCTAGCATTTGTATTTCAACTCCATGGATTGCTGAAGAAGACAGTTGTGTGGTAGAATATATGCATACACCTATGAAGAAGATTTCAGGCACTTTACCTAGCACGGTAATTATCTAGAGCCCTTTTTCAATTGCAATTTTCGTTTATAGGGGTCCTTGGTACCATAAGGCACTGTTTCAAATGCAAAAGAAAAAAAAGCGTAGGTTTCAGACCCATCCATTAGCATATTCATTTAAGCACGCATGGGTATAGGAAATCAAAACTCAATTTGAAAACATCAAAGCTTAATAAAGAGCATTATTGCTGTATAATTAGCTACCTCATAAAAATACCAATCTCAGAATAAATGTTGTAAACCTAAGTGGCCAGGTCAAATGGAAAAAACGCCTTCTTACAATTTTTGGAAAAAAAGCATCATATGTAATCATGTGACTTTATTTATTTCCCTCTAATGCGGGATCCATCTCAACCCGCGATAAGAATGAAGTAAAATCTGATATGTTAGCACAAACTGTTTGTTACTAGGTTTAGATGCTACACTGCAACAATAGAGGTCCACGAACAGGTCTCTTTATTACAATCTCAATTTGCTAAGGTGACCATTATTACAATGCATTTTTTCAGTTTCATGCAAGCTTCAAGGGTCAATTTTACTTTCATTCTTCTTAGAAGAGTGAATTAAGGCAACAATCTCTTTATATATGTTTTATTCTGCACTTTCTCTATACCTGTCAGTTAATGCCATTTATAAAAGGTTGCAACACATTGCTCTATCAGAACCAAAATGAGTTCTGAATTCTGTATAGTATGAATAGATGAAGCCGAGTTAAATCCTGGAATATCGTATTTTGATTTTATATTCTGATGCTTGCCCTGATTATTACAAGAGGACTGTCTACCTTGTTTTCGCTTTTCTGCAAGATTTTGCTGGAGTGTGGCCTATTTTAGATTCAGCATAGTCTCCATATTTCTGTCAAGTAAGATTTCTCTTTATACATTATTATAGTAATAAGCCATTAATAAGGATAATTTTGGATTATAGGATGCATGATTAGTGTATAGTTTTAAAAGGCGAACTGAATATTTACATGAAATTACTGGTAAGGGATTCATTCTCTAATATTACTCACTAAAGGCTTGAAACGTTTCCTCACTAACAACCGATTTTTACACACAAAACTCAGAGATTTGGTCACGACCGGTTTGAGCGGATGGCTCGAGGCCCTTCCCCCATGGACTTGATGGAGCAATGACGAGTAAAAAGCACAGATTGAACAATTTCCATTGCAGATAGCTGAAGGTCGAGCTACAGTGAGGCATTAGGGTTTATAGTGAACCCAGAATGCAGGAGCTTAGCTTCCAAGAGGGAAACACTGTCCTGACTAGGGTCGCTATGCTAGTTTCATTCTGTCCCTTCCAAAAAAAGCCTTTGACTTAATAAAGATTATGTAGTAACCATTTTCAAAATTATGCTGCATTTTGGACGAGTATTTGGTGTCATGCATCTTATAAAAAATTTATGGGTTGTTTATTTTTGTTAATTGTTTCTGTTCGATTATAGATGGAAGAAATTCGTTTTTTTCTTTTTTATATGGTTATTTATTATTATATTTGAAGTTTTGGTTAGGACAAGTAATATATCGTTTATGTTAAAAATGGTAAAATGGAATTTTAATGCTTTGGCTGAAGGATGGGGTTCATAGGCTTTTGCAAGGTTTCGATCTAGTCGATTTTGGTCAACGTTTCGAGTGTTGTGAGGGGGATTTCTATTGGATGGATAGGGAGGATTTGGTGTCTTGGTTAGATGACGAGGATTTGGTAGGTGGAATTTTCAAGACTAACTTGGAAATGGGTAGCAGAAATTTGGCGGTTTCTTCGTTGCCGTTTGGATTGTCGAGTAGAGGGGTTTATTGTCCGAAGCCAAGTATAAAGTGTAACAAGCAACTTTTTTTCAAATCACTTTATTCCCTTCCAGGATGTTGCACTTCTCTAGAATTAGGTCGTTAAGATTTCTTGAAGGTGGAAGGGAGGATGGTTGAGTCTTTTGCAAAGCCGAAGGTTGCAACTAGGGTTTCTACTGGTGATCAGAATATCCCAGTCGAAGTTGGGGGTGTGATAGTGGATTTTGGTGCTTTAGAGGTGCATGGGATCAAGGGGAAGCTCTTTGGGTCTAGATCTAGATTTAGACGAGCGTTAAAATCTTTTCGGGTAAAGTTTGGCATTGAATTTTTGTGCTTGGGGAAAGACATTAATATGGATAGAGTATAGAGTTTGTGCTTGAGAGGATGGAATGCACTACAATGAACATAGTAGATATGTTGAGGTGGATTAATGAAGTTTGGAAGCCTATGTTAGGCTTCTTCAGGAATAAAACATCTCCAAATAAATTACAATAATAAAATACAATAGAATATTCTTTGAAGTTACAATATTTCAACACCCCCCCTTAACGAGTAGGGTATTCTACTGACAACAACAACGTCAATTGTAGGAGCAAGGAGAGAGAGCATCATCAATAACATCAAGGTGATACATCTATAAATCATTGAAAGTTTTCTTCAACAACATCAGCAACTGGAACAATTACCGAAACATCTTCAATATCTTCAATACTGGAGCATCATCTTCTACAATAGAGTCTTCATCTTTGATCTTCATCTTCTGCAACACTTGATCATTAGATTGTCTACAACAACACTTGATCTTTCGATCAACAACAAAATCATCTGCAGCGACATAACCTGCAACAAACATGATCTAATTACGGGATGATAAATCCCTCTCACTTTAGGACATAAGTCCAAGGATGGTGCAATCCTAACCATATCACTGCGACAAAAGCATGAGGATCACTATAGGACTAATGTCCAGGGATGATACAATCCCAACCACATCACAGAGACAAAATTCTATGGATCACTTTAGGACTAATGTCCAGGGATGATACAATCCCAACCACATCACAGGGACAAAAGCTTGCGGATCACTTTAGGACTAATGTCTAGGGATGATACAAACCCACTGTAACATCATCATCATTTCTCCCCCTTTTGAGGAAGGTCCTTTTGAACCACACCAAGCTTATCACAGAAGCACTCAAACTTTACTCGAGACAGAGGCTTAGTCAACACATCAACAACTTTCTCATAAGTGCTCACATATTGGATCTTTATAGCTCTCTTATGTACCATATCCTGTATGTAAAAATATCGTATTTCTATGTCCTTTGACCCGTTATGGAACACTAGGTTCTCTGTCATATTTATACAACTCTGGTTGTCACATAGAATCATTGTAGTATCCAACTCCATGTCAAATAGACCTGACATCAATTTTCGAATCCATATGGCTTCACAACTAGTAGAACAAGCTGCTATATACTCTGCTTCAGTTGTGCTGAGAGAAACAATGGATTACTTTCTGCTCAACCATGAGATCATGGTGGATCCCAGACAATAAAATCCACCTGAGGTGCTCTTCTTGTCTGAGACACTTCCATCCCAATATTCATTTGTATAACCATACAATATATAGTCAAGATCACCAACATAGTATAGACCAAAGTCTATCATACCTTTTAGGTACCTCATAACATGCTTTGCATATACCGGGTGAGCACGTCTAGTCTCAACTAGATGTTGACTTAGAGTGTTCACATCAAAGCATATATCTGACCTGGGATTAGTCAGATACATCAACTACCCAATAATCTGTCTGTACTGAGTCACATCCACTAACTTTGACAATTCGTTAGTTAACAGCTTCAGGTTGGTATCCATGGGTGTGGCCATGGATTTATGTTCCAACATATCAAATCTTTTTAGGATTTCCATAACATAATTTCCCTGGTTGAGAAATATTCCTTCTGGGTTCTACCATACTTCCAGACCTAGAAAATAGTGCATCAATCCAAGGTCTTTCATCTCAAATTCTTCAGCGAGGTTCTTCTTTCACTCTGCAATCTGTTTCTCATTTCCTGACAGAAATAAACCATCCACATACAACAATAATATGACAGGTTCATCATCCATAACCTTAACG
This sequence comes from Pseudotsuga menziesii, assembly GCA_001517045.1. Lineage (NCBI taxonomy): Eukaryota > Viridiplantae > Streptophyta > Pinopsida > Pinales > Pinaceae > Pseudotsuga > Pseudotsuga menziesii. The sequence goes on from LPNX010118093.1 coordinate 55,178, forward strand.
TAAAGGTTAGGGTCAGCTTTACTTTTGGTAAATCCCAAGCTCGTAAAAAAGCTATCTATCCTTCCATACCAAGCTCTAGGAGCTTGCTTCAATCCATACAGAGCCTTCTTCAAGTTACATAGGTGATTTCATTTGTCTTCAACTTCAAATACTTGTGGTTGTTCTATGTACACTTCTTCCTCAATAACACCATTCAGGAAAGTTGTCTTCACATCCATCTGGTGTAAATTCCACTTCATCATGGATGCAAGTGCCATGATGGTTCTAATGGAAATGTACCTTGCTACTAGCACAAATGTCTCTTTAGAATCAGTTCCCTCTTTCTAAGAGAATCCTCTAGCCACAAACCTTGCCTTGTATTTCTCAATACTTCCATCAGTTGCATGCTTTATCTTGTAGATCCACTTGGAAGATGCCATACTTTTTCCTTCTGGTTTGGGAACTATACCCCAAACATCATTCTTCATTATTGATTGGTATTCTTCTGTCATTTCTCCTACCCATTATTTCTTATGTATAGCTTCTTCATAACCAGTAGGTTCTTGATCTACAAGATCACACATCAAAGACACATAACTAGAAAATGGCTTTGGCTTCTTGCTTACTCTTGTGGAGCCTTCTGGAGATCCATGCTTTTCTCCTTCTTGTATGATTTCTCTTTCACAAGTAGGATTTATCTTTCATGACATATTCAGTGGGAGATTCTTGAGGTTCTAGCATATCATGGTCTTCTGGTGTTTCACCTTCAGGGGAGGGTCCAGCTTCTACATTTCTGGGAGGTACATCTTCTTCATATAATTCTTCATGCTGGCACTTTCTAGATCTCTTGAGAGTTGCTTCTTCGTCAAATGTTACATCTCTACTAATCTCCATGTGATGGAATCCTGGAATGTATATTTTGAAGGCTTTGGAGACTTCACCGTATCCAACAAATATTCCCTTCTTTCTGGAAGGGTCCAACTTGGTTCTCTTTTCTTTTGGTATGTGAACATGTACTGGGCAACCAAATAACTTTAGGTGGCTCACTTCAGGATTATTTCCTGTGAACATTTATTCTGTAGTCTTGAATCCAAGGGCACTATGGGATAATCTATTATGTACATAAATTGTCGTTCTTGCTACTTCAGCCCATAGAGACATTGAAAGATCTTGATCATGTATCATTGTCTTCACTGCTTCCATAATGGTCCTATTATTTCTTTCTGCAACACCATTTTGTTGAGGATTGTAGGGAGTAGTTAGTTCCCTCTTGATTCCAGCTTCTTTACAAAAGGCTTCAAAATCTTTTGAAGTAAATTCTCCACCATTGGTTGTTATGAGTGTCTTGATTCTTCTTTCTGAATGATTATCTATCAAGGATTTGAATTCCTTGAATTTTCCAAATACTTCATCCTTTTCTTTTAAGAAATATATCCATGTCTTTCTTGAATAGTCATCATTAAATGTAACATAATATTCATAACCACACAAAGATGTGGAGGGAATTGGACCACATACATTTGAATGGATTAATTCCAACTTACCTTTAGTATTTGTCTCACTCTTCGGAAATGGATTCTTGACATTCTTGCACATCCTTTGCAAATTCCTTCATGATCGATCTTCAAATCTGGTAAACCCGCCACTACTTTGCTCACATGGGGTAGTGCTTTGTAGTTGATGTGAGCAAGCCTCCTTCTTCTTCACCAATAACAAATGCATCTTTAATTGATTTTCCTTTGGTCCACATACATACTTGTCTATCTATGAATGCAACCCTATATCATTTCTTATCTAATGCTTGGATAGAAATTAAGTTTTTCTTCAAACCTAGTACATATAAGACTTCCTTCATCTTCATGGGGGTTCCAAAATCATGCCAAAATCAAGCTTGTAGCTTGCTTCACCAATTCCTTTGATAGGGTATTGATAGTCATCTCCTAATGATACCTATGAGGATAGTTCTTCTCTTCAAGTTTTTACATAGCTTTCTTTTGTCCCGTCATGTGCTTTGAAGCACCACTATCAATAAGCCATGCATCTTCTCGAGGAGTGCGGAGAATAATACATACTCTTTTGATCTTCTTCTTTTGCTTGTTTTTTTCGAGGTCCTTCTTCCTCTTCTTCTTCATCTTTATCTTCAGCTAGGTGTGCATGATGTCTTTATCTTCTTGTATTCTTCTTTCTTCAATGGACAATTTCTGGTAATGTGTCCTAACTTGTCACAATTGAAACATTGAAAGTTGGAGTAGTTTCTTCTTGGATTGTTTCCTCTTGTCCTCTGGAACTTCTTGGGAGGTTGAGACTCCTTGTGGCTTTCCTTCTTGAAGTTAGATTGAATTCTTCCTCTCTTGGTATGGCTGGCTAGGGCTTGATCATCTTCTTTAAGTAGAGCTTCTCTATTGGCTATTCTAGCCTCCTCTTGGATATAATCTTCCCATACAATGTCAAATTTCATGCTTTCCTTTCTGGCACACATAGTCTGGATGAATGAATCCCAAGATCTATTAAGAGAAGTCATAACTGTCTCATCTTCATCAAGGAAGTCTCCAATGGCTTCTAGTTACTCCTTGAACTGGGAGACCCTTTTGAAGTAGTATTGGTTGGATTCTCCTTGGCACATCTTGGTACTCTTCAATTGAGTTCTCAAATTCATCTTTCTATTCATGTTCCTTCCTTCATACATTCTGGCTAGGGAATCATACATATCCTTCGAGGTATTCTTGGATGACACTTAAGGAATCAAGTGGTATTTGATAGAATCAACAATGATCCTCATTTCCCTAATCAGATCCTTCTTGTGCTTCTCCTTAGCTTCATCCTCTTTAGGTTCTGCAACTTCTTCCTTGATGTATTTGGAAAGATAATTCTCTTCAAGAATGAGGCCAATCCTATATTTCCATGCTCGAAAATGATCTATGCCTTCTAGATTATCCTCAAGCTTAGTGCTTGGGGCCATCTTATCTAGGGGGTCACCAAAAAATGAAATTTATCAAAATGCAAAACTGACCTTACCAGGAGATGCGCTTGACTGAGGTGAATTGACTGGTAGACTTGGTTTCTGGAGATTCCAAAATTTCAACCCGTTAAGCTCGTTTTCTGAAGACCTTATTATTGTCACCCGGCCTGATTATATTCTCGAATGAAGACCCGATAACACCTCATCACTGATCAATATATTTATTATACTTAATTATATACTTTAACGTAATAGATGAGATATATTTACTTTACTGCCCTTATGATTGTCCTTCCCTACCCTTATTACTTGCTTTACTCCTCTTAATGGCCTAAGTTGCTCTACCTCACCTGGAAATGGTTTCAATTTACTTTTTCGTTGTTGTAGCGTCATTTGTTTGGGGTTACTATTATCTTACTTGTGTTCTAATTCCATGTCGTAGAACGCAGTTTCTTTTTATAAAGATAGGGTTCCACCAATACCATATGCGCAGTGTAGTTCTTCCCACGCTTGCCTTGGTCTGTAACCTACTTCAACGTGCTTTTAAACTAGGTGAGTAAGAATTCCATCTAGAAAGCGAGAGAGGATCATACAAACAAGCAAGAGAAGAGCCGAAGCCCCCCGCATAAGAAAATAAGCTAGATCCGGAGTAGCGAGATAAGCCCAATACTCAAAATTGACTTGCGAAATTCTAATCTATAGTTTTCTGGTCCAAAGTCAAACTAGGGTTTGACTTTCCTAGAGATCTAGCCACTCAAAATTTTGATCTAGGGCTCAATAGATGTGGCCTACGTATGCGCAACCTTCTATTTAATCATATTTCCGAAATTCCAACTTTGACAGAAATCCTAATTTCTTGCCGGAGGGAGAAGGGAATGAGTTTTACCTTGTGAAAGTTGTCCTATTCAGGCTAGCTATGATACCATGTTAAGATTCAATATGATAAGATAGATAACATTAGTATTCAATTCAATTTCACAACAATAGCATATACGAGATCACTGAAAGAAACACAATTGCAAGATAGACACAAATTTATCCTGGGAAACCCTCTAGGGGAAGAAATCCCAGCAAAACTTCCTCAATATAGATGATGAAAAGTACAAAGACAAAACCCCAAACAAGTGCTCCTTCTCCTTGCAAATATCCCTCCCTCTCTCTCCTATGAGAATTACACAAGTGTGTGTGTGTCCAAATGAGGAGCACATCACTCCTACTTATACTTTATCTTCCACTTGACTTTTTCACTAACTAGGTCGGCCCCAACAAACTTAACTGGTCCAACTTACCTAGGAAGAATCAAAACAATATAATATTACTTTCTGGAGGGTTCTATCGACCCGAATTACAAGGGAGATTTTACCTCTTGACTCTATGATAACCAAATAATATTATCTAGACGGAGGAATAAAACATCTCCGAATAATTTACAATAATAAAATACAATAGAATATTCTTCAAAGTTACAATATTTCAACACTATAGTTTCCTATCTCCTCTACTGTTATGAATAGGATCATCCAAAAGGGGAAACTACAAGTTGTGTGATTGTTGGGCCCAGAAACGACCCTTTTTTTACCACCTTTACCTACTTCTTTTTGCCTCATCCTACTCCATTATGTACACTAAACAGATGTTTTTCCTTCGCTTGGTCCCTCAATTCATACAGGTATAGTTAATCATTGTCTTATTTTATTAATGCTTAGGATTGTTGTAATCAGGGCTCTATATCTTGAATTATGCTAACATATGGTGGTTTTATAAAGATAATTTGAGATTTAAAGGATACAGGTGTAGCAGGTTGAACATGCCAAGAGAGGAATGAACATTCATTGCTGAGATAGTCATCATTCATTCCATCGTTTCCCAAAGAACGCGGTCAAAGGATACTAATCCACGCAAGCTGTACAAAGGTAGCTGCAACAGGTTGCAACAGATTCGGATGCAACAGTGTGCCGCTACTCAAGAAGAGCTGCAATCCACGGAGTATCTTCTTGGTTGATCATGATTGTCATTTCTGGATTGACTAATAGCCTTCCTATATTTTCTGCTTCCATCTTGCCACGACTATAATAGCTTATTGTAAATGGGGCAGCCTGAAGATCAGAGATCTTCATGGCTGCCTGATAGTAGTGGGAAGAAGTTATGATTGTAATTGTATAAATACTGGGAACTATTCCTAGCTAGGGGTTGGAAATTAATCGAATATATTGTATAAGTTGTGACAGGGGTTGTGTGTTCATCTTGCCATTTTAATACAAGGAGTTTGATTCTTTAGATCTCGGCGTTCTAATGTGTGCTACTTCCATCATCTCTGTGTGAAGGATGGGCCCGCCTTCCCACAGGGATTGCTAAGTTAATTAGGTATTTTATTTATTTTTTTGTGTGGTTTGAATTTTATGATAAATTCATTTATTTACAGTAAGCTGCAACAGTCATCGATTTGCCGTGTGTTCATTTGAATGATCAGTAATTGCAACCCCTGTAACTTGCAGTGGTGTGGTGTGACAGTCGATTGTGTAGGTTAACTTCCTCTTATGCAACTGTGTGATAGCTGTGATAGCCTTGTTCATCCCTATTTCTTTCAATTGCTGTTTTCTTTAGATCCTTGCAGTTCATTCCTTTACATTTATAATTGTAGAACTTAATTCCCACACTTTGAATTCCTAGATTAAGTTGAATTAAGATAGTTGAGATGGATCTTTAGATGGCTTGGTAATTGATGATTTAACTTTCTGCAAAAGTAATCTAGATGTCTATTCCCTGAATCTTTTAATTCTAGATTAAGGATTGTAAGAAGGTATTTGGGATTGCATTCTTAAGAAGGTAAGCTAGATTAAGTAGATTATGGGATGAGTTAGGCTGAATAGGAAAGTAGAGTAGTTCATTTACAGCATCAGCTACTTAGTGTTTAAAGCATATACAGTGCGCATTATCCTTGAAATAAGAGACTTCCCTGGGTTGACAATTTATATTGAACACTCTATATGTTGGCTTTAATTAACTTGCATATAGGGTGCCCAACATTTTGGCGCCATTGCCGAGGATGATAATTATTCGACACCGTAGTAGTTGTATCCAGTAATTATATTTATTCATTTTTCTTCAGTTTTTAAGTTTTCATGTTTTGTGTTGCATGAATACGAGAAGGGTACAACATGACATTCCTATAAATCCCAGAATCCCACAGAACACTAACATTGCAGGTGGTCGAGGCCGTGGGTGAAATCCAACATTGGGAAGAAGGACCACGGGGTCTTCACTTAGTGAAACCATGCCATAGCACGTTCGTTCGTGGCATATGAAACAATACCCCTATTTTCAAAAAATATTGGAAAATATCTCTCAAAATCATTTTTTTTAACCCCCTCCCAATTAAAAAAACCCCATATTTTCACTAAATATTGCATGTATCCATTTTTTCATTTACTTTTTTTATACCCCTTTATATTTCTACCTAGTATATTGACATGATACCCCACATGAATTTACAATGCGCCTTTCTTCTTTCGATGTATATTGTGGATGCACATTACTTCACCCACAGAGATCACATTCATTTCCTAAATTAACACTAGTTTGTCATTTTTTTCTAGGTTCCTGCACAAGATCAAAGCTTAAGGCAAAACCATACAATGTGAAAAAGTTCAAATCAAAGTGCTAGCTAGGGATAACGAGTGGATGACCTCTGACAGTATTAACATTGATAGTGTGTTAACTCCACATATACAGCAAATACATTTTTTTCTAGGTGCCTGAAAAAGAACATAGCTTAAGACGAAAACATACAACGTTGTGTTTAAAATTTTGTAACATTGCATATAGAGTGCACCCCTTTCAGGACATTATTCAATGGTCACATACTCATCATGTCTCACATAAATACTCCAAAGTTTAAAATGATTAACAGTTGATGATGATGGACGTTTAAAAACCCATTGGCAATAGTTAAAGACTTACATTAGCATCGTCTTCTAAAATGTCTTTTTCAGAAGGCATTTCAGTAAATTCACATTCCAAATCTACTAAAAATCTTCACAAGTTTCGTTGTAGTTGGGTTTTGGATCAAGTCTTGGCTAACTTTGAAAGCTTGATGCCATAAATGAATGCCATTTGAGAACTAATAATATCTTAAGTTCTAATAGTCTTGAAATTGAAGGTGATTTTCCACATGGGCAGATGTCTTCAATTTTTATGGAAATACCTATGTGTTTGCCACCAAAGGCTGATAAATATCATTTCTGAAGTATCCTACCGAGTGATGAAGTTGCCATGCCTCCCTCTAAATGACGGTAAAACGATGTCACTGGGCTCAGGAAGCTATGTATGCATGTGTTGTAGAGGATGCAACTGCTTTAGTGGATCCAGTGGCAATTGGTGTGATTGGACAAGATGATGCATACAAGATTTCTGCAGATGAAAATATTATAATAAATGCTTTGATAATGACAAGAAGTCAGTTAAGTGAAATGAGGAATGTGTCAAAGTAGACACATTGATCCAAAAAGAAGCAACAGAAACAAGAGGTAGTAAGAAACCTGTGGTGTCTTCAGATTCATATAAATCCTTTATAAGGTTTTATTCAGAACCTGCTAAATGGGTAGAGAAGAAGCATATGGATCCATGGTTTGAATATTCAATGTCCTCTAAGCATATGGATAAATGGCAGATTGGAGATAAGGATGAGAGGAGTGCACATGCTAAAATGTCTACTGAATCATTGGCTGATCCAAAAATGGAAGAACAAAAGCTATAGAGCATGACTGCACCAATGTTTCCTTCTCCAAAAAAGCAAGATGTTTCAAATTTAGCTTCAAGGCAATTCCTGTGTATAGACTACCGTTCGGCCTGTTTCCACTCTATTCCTAACTGCACGCATCACAATAGTTGCATCTCTGGCATCCAGACCAAATGTCGGCTCATCCATGATTGAGGGATTTGCAACAAGCTCTACAGCAATGGTTAGTCTCTTTTGTTTCTCAGTTGATAGACCACTCACACCAGGAAGACCCACCAATGTGTCTCTCAAGCTATCAAGCTCTACAAGCTCCATCACTTCATCCACAAACAAATGATAAATAGAGCAATCTCAATTTTAAGAAACCCAAGATTACAAATGAAAGAAGAAATTATATTAAATTCGACAGTTGGATGTCAACATTTTAGTTGCCTCAAGAGTATATTATTAAGAATAAAATCACCATAAATTTTACCTGCTTGCTCTCGACATCTATTTTTGGTGAAAGGCGCAAGTAAGAAGTGAACAGTACTGACTCTCGTACAGTTATCTGAAGAGAATGAATATCATTTTTCTCACAATAACCTGAAACTCAGGAAAATGTCTCTGTACCTTTGGAAAGCCAGAGATATGTATATCCCCCTCAATATAACCTCTCGTTTTTATTCCAGATAGCACATCCATGAGAGTTGTATTTCCAGCACCACTAAGACCCATTAATGCAGTTAAAATGCCTGGCCTGAATGCCCCTATTACATCTTTCAGCAGCTGGAGCTTCTTCTCTGTAGCTCCTAACGCTTTCATTTCCTATTTCCCAGATCAAAATGAGAATCAGGATATAGAATTTTCATAGGTCCTGGGAAATTCTCATTCAGCTCAATGCTACTTAACAGTTACCAGAGTCAGAGTAAATGTTAAAAGTTTTCAGTTTTTTTTACAATATTGCACGAAAGCCTTCCATTTGGTATGCATTTAAATTATGGTTTCTTAAAATTATATGTCAAGCTCAAATAGTGGAGATTATTCACCAAAGTTTAGGTAGGTCATACCGCTGGCATGTCGACAAAATACTGTACATGTCTAAAGGATATGGCCAATGGAAAGAAAGGCAGGATTATTCCTCTCTTAGGATGTTCATGTGCAGAAGAATACATTGTTGTATGAATCATTTTGTTTGTTTTGGATTCAATGGACATGCTGATGGTTTGGAATTCAATTGTAAGGAAAAATATGCAATCAAAGTGGTGGAAACAAAATAGGATTGAAATATAAATACTCTCTTCAAAAATTAAACCTTTATTTCATTCTTTTTGTTTGATTTATGGATTTGGACTAATACAATTTGGTTTACCACATTAGCAACCCCTGTTTCAATAAGTCTATTCTTTCTTACCAAAAATTGTACCTTTTTGAGCTGGCAAAGAATGAGGTACAAATCTTTGTTCCTAATTGTAAAATGGCATGCTTTTTTCAACACCCCTTTCCTATCTTGGATTTCAGTAAGTTTCTCCTTAGAAATCAATGATGGAGGCTTCCCAATAGCTGCACAGTAATAACAATTCTGATTATTTTTTAGTTACATGAACTCCAAAACATGAGAAAGAAAATGGCTTTTTATCAAATTGCATAGGAGGACTTACGATTCAAATAAGTCAATGCAAGTGTCAGCAAATATTAAAGAGAACTGTAAATCCAATTATAGTACACACACTAATCTAGTAGAAGTGAGCTTTACCAAAAATACCATGACTATGAAGAACAAATTGGCCAGTAGTCATGTTTGAAGAGAATGGCTTCCACCCAAAAATATGGTTCACCAGATGTGTCAAAGTTCCTCAATCATAAAAAATTTAATGCCAATGTCAGAAATTTGATAAAAGGAAACTAAATCCTTTAAAATGAAAAATTGTTATAATGGGGAGCAGAAGAATGCATTAATCATGACATCCGCTTAGTATCTACACCTTTTCCCACTGGGGATCAAGAAATTCATTGACTGTGATTGTTGTCTCTGTATAGGATAATGGTGAGATCTAGTAGCCGCATAGCCGCCATTTGGGAACCGAACCTGCATAAAATTACAGAAATCTGAAATACTATATATAATTCCTTGACTCGTTAATGTCAGATAATTTTTCCTTTAACCTTTGAAAAATATATACTGGAAAGGGATAATCTAGCATTACTCCGTGGAATAATAAATCCACTAAGTACAAAGATAATCAATAAACAGAATGAAAATCCACTGTTAGATATAACCATCATCCGACAAATCCCAGCTATAAGGCGAAATAATGATGATGATAACTGATGTAGACAAAAGAGAGCCAGAAATTTCCCAAAAAACACGTTCTGTTATCAAGATGAGAACAACTAATTGCAATTGACTGGAGATAATATCAAAAACACATTCCTTAAGTATGATATTTCATTTAGCTTCATCTATGTTATTAGCTGAACATTTTCCTCGAGACCCTCTTCAGCAGGCAAGGAAAACGGAAACAAAAAAGAGCGGTGACTGCCACCAACTCTAGATGACCCAGTGTTGCTTATAGACCTTCTAATAGATGACCTCTGACTCCCAACCCTGCTAATAGCATTGGAATCATCCAAATGTATTTTGAGTTCATCAGGATCATTTGAATGTTGTTGTTTTGATTGATTCTCTTCTTGCAGATGTATAAGCTGGGAATATGCACCAGAAGGGTTCATGGAGAGTTGAGAGTGTGGACCTGAATATACATTTCTCAGATTCATTAATAGATGGCATGGAGAATGTAAGAATAGTCCTTTCAGTAAACTCATCACCAAACATGAGTCAAAATTAGTGGCATTAGAAGTGTAGAGTAACCATTTAACAAAGTTCATAGCCAGACACGTGTTAAAATCAATGGCACAAGGAAGAAGAACTAGTTTAGTTAAAAATTAAAATCAAGTGAATGTACACTAGCTTGTTCATATATTCACTATTCAAAAAGGTGAAAATATTGAAGCATTGTAAAATTTTACCCTTTTATTATATATTCACTGTTCAGAAAGGTGAAAAGATTGAAGCATTGTAAAATTTTGCCCATTTCAACAATAGAACCACGCTGAATCACAACAATCATATCAGCATTTTTGACAGTAGTTAGACGATGAGAAACAATAAATGTTGTTCTATTTATCATAATTCTATTAAGAGCTTCTTGAACCACTTTTTCATACTCTATATCCAAAGCACTAGTAGCTTCATCAAGAAGAAGAATTTGGGGATCTTTTAAAATAGCCCTTGCAATTACAATCTTTGTTTTTGGCCTCCAGATAATTGGGTACCATGCTCTCCCACCATTGTATCAAAACCCTGGAAATAACAACTATAATTGTTAATATATACAATGGCCTCCACAATGAGGAAAGTTAGAAATAATCAATATCTATATATAAAAAAAATCAAAACCTGTCCCAATCTGCTTATAAATTTTGTTGCATTAGCAAGCTCAGAAGCAACATGTATTTCTTCTAGTGTAGCTCCATCTTTACCATATGCAAGATCCTCTTTAATAGTGCTTGCAAAGAGGATAGGTTCCTGGCTTACAAGTCCAATTTTTTTCCTAATCCATTGAAGTTGAAACTTCCTGGTATTGACACTATCTATAATCACTTCACCAGCTTGTGGATCATAGAATCTCTCTATAAGACATATAACTGTGGACTTTCCACTTCCACTCTCTCCAACTAAAGTTGTAGTGGTGCCTCTGGGTATTCCCAATGAGAATCCATAAAATATTTCAACATCAGGCCGTGCTGGTTACCTGAAATATACATCTTTAAGTTCAATATCACCCTGAATACCCTCAAGGACTAATCCATTTGTATCATAGACATCAATCTCTAGCTTCCTATCAATTCTTTCAAACATTTTGTAAGCTGCAGCTTGTCTAGCTGCAAATGCATTTAAACATGGTGTTGCATGTCTTATTGAACTGAGATCTAGAAAAATATTTATCATTGCTTTCATTAGTCAAAATATTTATCATTTCCCTCATTAATCAAGATAAATATATCTTCTTGAATAAGTGAAAGGCCATTTAGTTGAATTTCTTTATAGAATAACAATACTGCATTTGGTCATGCAGATTCATCTTACATGCTTCCAAAAAGAACTGTAAATATGACATTTAGCACTCTGTCTCCTGAATACCCTCCATGGATAATTAACTGTGATCCACACAAAATATCCAGTGCATAGGTGCAGAATGTAATAAATATGAGAGAACCCAAGCCAAAACCCACTGGCAACCCTTGGAGAACAACAATCTTGTATGTGGTCTTATGTGACTTATCATAGCCAGTCACAACTTTCCTCTCCCCTGTAAAAGACACAACCTAAAAGGTAACTAATTTAAATATGAAATATAATTTGTAATGATATGAAGTGGTAACCTCAATCAAAAGTAAAGAATCTTGAATTTATGATATCATATGACAAGGTATACATTGCTTTGTTGATGTATACTTATAGTCCTAATGGCACCAATTGTCTTTTCCACGACATTTCTTGCTTCTGCATATGCTTGCTGAACTTGGCTTGACTTCTTTGATATTATCATAGCCATATCACCACCTGCTACTACGAAAAGAGGAATCGTAGACAACATTACTAGGGTAAGTTTCCATCCTTTGACGAAATCCACAGTGAAACCTCCAAAGAATACATTTGTCAACTGTATGAATTGCTCGACCTGAAACAACAAAAAGATATAATAAACCCTTTTTACTCCAGAATAATGTTGTCCCCAATATGCCGATATGACCACAGCTGCCTGCTCAACCTAACCCCAACCCAAATAATAAAGCAGTCCATCAGTTTGAGACTGCCAACATGCCCTCTTACTCCATTACTCCAATTCCCTGCAACGACATCCGCTTATGATCAGGGAGAGTAGTGGAGCCTTTGGTTATTGAGGATGTTCCATGGTCTGTGTGTGAAGAAAGGATGAACCAACAGTATTTATCCAATACAGTGACCCCCATTATTGAGGATGCCGAACATCCTACCAATATGCCGGCTGAAACACAAGAAGACACATTTATCGACACACAACCTACACAATTGATTAGGGAACCACCATACCCTGAAATATTAATACTACCGAAGGTAGTGGGACAACCTCAATTTAACCTCTTAGGAGAGTTAAAAAATCTCTATGTCAAAATTCCACTCCTTTAGGTCCTTCACGATGTACCTATCTATGCCAGAACCGTTCGGGATCTGTGTACAAGGAAACCAAGAAGAAAACCCAGGGATCTTCTCACTGTTCATGTCATAGGGAAATTATCTGAATTAATAATGGGAAAAACCCTCTTGGACAAATATGACGATCTTGGGAATCCCACTGTCACTGTGCAAATTGGGAGCACAAAGATACCCAACCTACTGGTAGGTTTAGGTGCAACAATTAACGTCATGACGATTGAAACTGTAAAAAAACTTGGGCTCACTAATCTCAGGCCAACTCCTACTGTTTTAGAATTGGCACATAGATCCACTATTAAACTTGAAGGAATATTGGATGACCTTGTTATCTTAGTTGATTCATGGGAATATCCTGCTAACTTCTAGGTTTTACAACCTAAGTCGTAGCTAGGAGGACACCCATTGATCCTGGGAAGGCCCTGGTTAGCTACAACTGATGCTTGCATCAACTGTTGGTCTGGGTCTATGACCATATCAGATGGAACCGATATAAATAACCTCACTCTCTATCCTCTAGCTCGACTGAGCTTAGAAGCTGAAACTCCATTATGGATGGAGCCAGAGGAAGAAGAGGGCGTTTAACTATTATTAACGATAGGGAAGGACTTGACTTTTAAAGATGAAACTGAAGACGATGCCATTAATAATTTCATCAGTGAACCCACTTCTATCAATAAGAAAATTTATCAGATCCTGAATGCTACTCTAGGTGAAGAGGAACAAGAAAATATCACAGAGGAGACATTAGTCAGTGATACTCACATAGTTCCAGTGTTGAAAAATTCAAAAAGTGTTCCCGTCGAGGTAGAGTTTAGAAAAACCCTGAATATCAATCCCAGTATTGCTCCAGATGAACAAGAACGCCTAATCACTCTTTTAAAAAAGGGGGCATTTACCTGGGAGTACACAGACATGAAGGGAATCCCTTCTATTTTGTGCACCCACCACATTTATATCAAAAGTGACTCCCGGCCTGTGTGCCAACCTCAACGAAGAATGAATCCCAATCTTAGGGACATATTGAAGGAAGAAATTCAGAAACTCTTGGAAGCAGGATTTATATATCCCATTTCAGACAACGAGTGGGTGTCTCCACTCATGATAGTACCCAAGAAGTGTGGAAATTGAACCCAAGTGATAGAACAATTGCACTCCCAAAATTGCTAATCAAGCATGCAAATTTACACACAAAGGAGACTGAAATTGGAGCATAACACTAATATGTATTGAATAAATGTACAATATCCAACCTTATGAAGTCATAGGCTGCTGCAATATATAATTACATGAGAGAATCGAATGCATAAGGATGCCATTCGAAATAGTCAAAAAGTAGGCTTACTAAATCTAGTCAAATCCCCCATGGGTGCATAAAGCAGTTTCCAAATCTACCTAGAGGCTCATGAATTGGAAAAGTTAAGTAGAAAAGCTAATAAGTGATGGAAAGACAACTCATACATGCTTTTATTAGGAGAAAAGAATGGAGGATGACGAGGGCAAAAAACAAGTCAACTACACCTAGTCTTACTTTCCCTTTTGCCATAAATCTCAATAAAGCAGGCAACTTAGTAGAAAAAGTAGATATGCGCTAGGGAGGATCTGGAATAAAGAAGATATGCTAAAATATGGATTCTAGGAGGTTTTCCAAGCACTCCACGACTCAGTTTTAGCAAGTTTGACTTCTAGGACATGTGGAAGATAACTTGCATAGAGTGGAATATTGGAAACTAGGCAAATAAGACAAACATGGATTAATTAATGTCTAAGGTAGCTAACTATGGGTTGATTATTGTAACACCCCCCCTTAAGCCTAACTTTATGAGTAAATATCATAAAACTATAGGGCCTAGCAACAAGGCTTAGTCACCCTTTACATACTACATGTCCATTTAACCAAGGAAAGAGACAAAAACCCAGTGGGAAAATCCTCCCTTAAACATGGACAGTAAAACCAAATTTGAAAATATTGTCATCAATCATGCTTCACAGCATGATCAACGATCCCCAGTAGTGATTTAATATTGCTCAATATCATCTCACAAAAAACTTTGGTGAAGATGTCTACTACTTGTTCTGAAGATGCACATAAGAGTAGGTGAATGGTGCCATCATGCACAAGCTGTCTGATGTAGTGCATATGGATCTCAATGTGTTTGGTTCTCTGTCTCTGAACTGGATCATTAGAGATTCGAATGGTACTCTGATTATCACAATAGATAATAGTTGAAAACTCTGATTTGAAGCCACACTCACCAAGTATCCCCTACAACCATAAACATTGAGTTGCTGCATTTACAACTCCTCTGTATTCTGCTTCTGTAGATGAGAGTGATATGGCACTATGTTTCTTGCTTGACCAGCTGATTGGTCCTTCAGCAATCATGAACACATATCTTGATGTTGAATTTCAATCTGTGTTGTCACTTGCTCAATCATTGTCAGTAAACCCAATCAAATCAAGATCAGATTTAGCTTTGTAGAAGATCCCATGAGTTCTTGTTCCCTGAACAAAGTTAAGGATCATTTTGGCTGCTCTCCAATGTATCTCATGAGGCTGATCCATGTATCTTGAAGCCACACTTATTGCATAAGAAATATTAGGTTGAGTGTGTGTAAGGTACAACAAACACCCAATCAACTGCCTATACAGTGTATTATTTACCATAGGAGAAGAACCTGCTTTTTCAAGCTTAACTTATGAAAGGAAGGGAGTCTTGCTTGTCTTGCAATATTTCATGTTGAACTTGTTCAAAAAATCTAAAGCATACTTGGACTGATGTACTTTTATTCCATGTTGGGATTGAGCAACTTCGAGACCCAAGAATTGGTTCAACAACCCCAAATCAGTCATAGAAAATGCATGGGTCATTTCATCCTTCAAGGAGGCAATTTCTTTCTTTGAACTTCCTATAATCATAAGGTCATCCACATACAAGACAATAATCATCAAAGAACCATGAACCAACTTCAAATAAACATTAGGATCAGACTTGCATCGAACAAAACTCAATGACAGCAGAAAGTAATCAATCTTGGCATACCAAGCCCTGGGGGCTTGCTTAAGCCCATACAATGATTTCTTTAACCTACACACAAAATATGGATTAGACACAAACCCTTGAGGATTCTACATGTAAATATCTTTAGTAAGATCTCTATTTAGGAAAGCACACTTCACATCCATGTGATGTACCTCCCACTGCTTCGAAGCTGCAATGGCTAAGGCTAGCCTGATGGAGTCCATCTTTGCCACTGGTGCAAAGGTCTCATTGTAGTCAATACCATGTACCTATGAGTAGCCATTGGCTGCCAATATTGCCTTATATTTCAAAGGTGAACCATCAGCAGTAAACATAGTTTTGAAAACCCACTTACATTGAACTAGCTTCCTCCCTGGGGGAAGATCAACCAGTTCCCAAGTGTTGTTCTTCTGGAGTGAGCTAAATTCTTATTTCATGGATGTTTGCCATATTGGATCATGTGCTGCATATTCATATGTTTGTGGTTCTGATTCAACCATCAGATAGCACTTATTTGCAAACAAAGGGTCTTTCATACACATGGCACTCTTAAACTGAGATCTAGTCCTCCTAGGATCACTAGGATTTCCAGCTAGTTCCCCAGCTGCATGACTCTGGTCTTTGCTACCCATTTTGGTCTTGTAGGACTGTCAGGATCTTCAATTAAATCATCATTATCAGACATATTAGAATCAGCAAACTCATTTGTCACTTCACTTACATTCAATGGTTCTGGTGGTGAAGAAGACTCTCCAACTTCAACTGCTGCTAAAGGCTCTTCTTGGAACTGAACACTCCTTTCAATGAAGGCTTTGTTTGTGCTCAAATTGATCAGCTTGTACCCTTTTGAATCTTCAAAGTACCCAACAAATAGACACTCTTGGCTTTGGGGCTGCAAATCCTTCCTCTTTTCTGCTGGAATTCTAGCCCAAGCCTTCGAGCCAAAAATCCTGAAATGGGTCACATCTGGCTTGTGCCCACTCCAAGATTTGAAAGGAGTCATACCATCAAGATGTTTATGAGGCACCCTTTTCTAGATATAGGATGCACAGTTTATAGCCTTGGCCCAAAACTTTGGTGGCAAAGTCTTAGCTTCCGTCATACAAGTTGCCATATCCTTCAGTGATCTGTTCTTTCTCTTAGCAACACCATTTTGCTGTGGTGTGTAAGGGATTGAATGTTGCATCTGAATACCTGCATCTTCACAATATTGAATGAACTTAGACTTGACATACTCACCATCATTGTCAGATCTGAGGATCTTGAGTCTCCTCCCAGATTGGTTTTCAACCAAAGCCTTAAAGACTTTGAAGAGGCCAAAATCTTCAGACTTATGCTTCAAGAAGTAAACCCAACAATACCTGGAAAAGTCATTTATGAAGGTCAATGCATATTTGGCTTGACTCACTGACATATGAGGAAATGGACCAGCAACATCACTATGGATCAACTCAAGAGGTGCAGAGGTTCTCTCATGACTAGCTCTCTCAAATTTATGCTCTTGGTGTTTTCCTATGATACAACCTTGACAGACTCCCTTGGAAAATTTAATCTTTGGTAACCCTATGACCATTTCTTTTTCACTTAGATCAGAAAGATTCTTATAATTAAGATGGCCAAATATTTCATGCCAAATCTTGCTTGCCTCATTACCATGAATCAGAAGAGCAGAGGGGTTTGAGTAGGGCATAAAATGTGAAAACATGTATACCTTTGAAGTGTGATCTACAACTCCTTTTGCATTGACTTTACCATTCGAGATCTCTGTGATCTCAACATCATCAGGGGAGAATATGACCTTCTTTGGAGACCTTGTGTGGGTCATATGATACACTGAAAAGAGGTTAGAGGCAAGACCTGGAACATACAATACATTACTAAACTTACCATGGTCAAGATCAATCCTTCCTTTGCCCAAAATATTAGTGAGAGAGTCATCTCCCAGCACTATTGGTGGACCTTTCGACATGTCAAGAGAGAAGAATCCCTCCATGGTCGAAACCATATGTCTTGAAGCTCTAGAGTCTATGATGAAGCTAGGTGAGCTTGATGTGCCAACAACCAATGCATGTACTCTCTCTCTGTCCTCTGAATTTGATCCTCCTTTCCTCTTCTTTGAGCTATCAGGAAGGGAGATGTTATTCTTTTCCAGGAGTTGGGTCAGCATCTCAATTTGCTTCTTCATGTAGGAGCTTTCAGGATGATAGCCTTTACTGCAGTATGCGCACTTGCTCATTTCTCCTTTGTTCTTCTTTTTCTGGAAGTTCTTCTTGGAGCCTTGGGGCTCCTCTTGAGACTTGTTTTTGTCTCTCTTTTGCTCAGGTGGCTTCTTAGCTTTCTTCTTGCCTTTTGAATCCACCCTCGAATCTCCAGCAACCAAAGCTTGGTCTTTGGAATGTTTGATGCTCCCCATCATCACCAATTTATCATGTTCTTGTGTGAGGGATTCCATGAACTCTGCAAGCTTAGGCATCTTCCAAGCTCGAGCTGTCAACTTGGTGGGATGGAAGGTGGAAACAAACACTGAATAGTCAGGGCCAAGCTTCGAGAGTATGGCCAAAACTAGTTGCTCCTCCTTCTTTTCAATTCCACACTATTTTAGCTGCAAAACAAGGGCTTTAAACTTGGAAAAGTAGAGTTGTAGGGATTCGAAGCTGTTGGTACTCAAAGAGATCATTTCAGTCTCGATTTGATGTCCTCTCATCTCATCTGTCTTACCAAAAATATCTACAAGCTTCTCCCACACTTCATTAGGTGATGTCAATCCCTTAAGATGGAAAAGGAGGTCTATGGATATGCTCAGACACAAGAGACCATAGGCCTCATCCCTCCTGTTGTGCCATTTAATTTTCTCTGTAGCTGCATTGGGATCTACCTCACTTTCCATAGTCACCCTGTAGATACCTTTCTCTCTCAACAGTATCTCCATCTCTGCTTTCCATTCAAAGAAATTAAATGGAGTCAAGATGATCTTCTGAGATTGATCCATAGCTTAGAAATTGTGCCCTTCAGTTAGCAGAATGCT
The DNA here is from genome assembly GCA_001517045.1 of Pseudotsuga menziesii. Lineage (NCBI taxonomy): Eukaryota > Viridiplantae > Streptophyta > Pinopsida > Pinales > Pinaceae > Pseudotsuga > Pseudotsuga menziesii. Next base: position 74,138 of record LPNX010118093.1, read on the forward strand.
CCCAGTCAAGATGTCAAACTTGCAATAGCAATATGGAAGGAGAGAAATTGATCTACAAAGGCTCTGATACCATGTGAAAATTGAACCCAAGTGATAGAACAATTGCACTCACAAAATTGCTAATCAAACATGCAAATTTACACACAAAGGAGACTGAAATTGTAGCATAACACTAATCTGTATTGAATAAGGGTACAATAGCCAACCTTATGAAGTCATAGGCTGCTGCAATATATAATTGCACGTGAGATTCAAATGCATAAGGATTCCATTCGAAATAGTCAAAAAGTAGGCTTACTAAATCTAGTCAAATCCCCCATAGGTGCATAAAGCGATTTCCAAATCTACCTAGAGGCTCACGAATTGGAAAAGTCAAGTAAGAAAGCTAATAAGTGATGGAAAGACAAATCATACATGCTTTTATTAGGAGAAAATAATGGAGGATGATGAGGGCAAAAAACAAGTCAACTACACCTAGTCTCACTTTCCCTTTTGCCATAAATCTCAATAAAGCAGGAAACTTAGCAGAAAAAGCAGATATGAGCTAGGGAGGATCTGGAATAAAGCATATGTGCTAAGTATGGATTCTAGGAGGTTTTCCAAGTGCTCCATGACTCATTTTTAGCAAGTTTGACTTCTAGGACATGTGGAAGACAACTTGCATAGAGTGGAAAATTGGAAACTAGGCAAATAAGACAAAAATGGATTAATTAATGTCTAAGGTAGCTAACTATGGGTTGATTATTATAACAAGAAGAATAGTAAATGGAGAGTCTATGTGGACTATGGAGAGCTGAACAAGGAAACACATAAATATCACTTTCCCCTACCTTTCATCGATCAAGTATTTAACACCTTATCTGGGAAGAAGTTTTTCTCCTTCCTGGATGGGTTTAGCGGGTACAATCAAATATAGATTGCTCCTGAAGACCAGGATAAAACTACCTTCACCTGTCCCTGGGAAACTTTTGCATATAGAGTCCTTCCCTTTGGCTTATGCAATGCACCAACCACATTTCAAAGAGCTATGATTGGCATCTTTTCAGAATTGGTTAATGATAGTATGGAAATTTTCATGGATGATTTTACTCCTTATGGAAAATACTTTGAAGAAGCATTGAAAAACTTGGAAAAGGTTTTAACACGTTGCGAGTAGACCCAACTATCTTTGAGCACTGAAAAGTGCCATATGATGATGAGTGAAGGGGTAGTGTTGGGGCATTTTATCTCTGCTGATGGCATCTAGGTAGACCCCTCTAAAATTAGGGTAATAAAAAATATACCTACTCTTGGAACTCAGAAAGAAGTTCTTAGTTTCTTAGGGAATGATGGATATTACAGAAGATTTATAGAAAACTTTTCCAAACTTGCCTCTCCTTTGTTTTCATTGTTAATGAAGGATGTGAAATTTACTTGGAATGAGGCATGCCAGACAACATTTGTTAAACATAAGGAGAAGTTGTCCATAGCTCCCATCCTAAGGGGGCCCAATTGGGCCCTGCCCTTTCATGTTTCTTCAGATGCCTTTGATACTGCCATTGGAGCAGTTTTAGGACAGCAGGATGGTCAAGAACCTTATGCAGTATATTTTATTAGCAAAAACTAAGCCCCTGCTGAACTTAATTATACTGTTACCGAGAAGGAGTTTTTAGCCATTGTTTACTCCATTTGGAAAATTCTGACATTATATCACTGGATATCCTACCTTTGTGCACACTGACTACTCAGCCATCAAGTATCTAATGAATAAACTTGTTACAAATGCTCGGGTAACTAGATGGCTGTTATTATTATAGGAATTTGATATCACCACTATAGACAAACCTGGAAAAGAAAATGTTGTCCCTGATTTCTTATCTAATTTTACTAACAGTGATGATAATCTTCCTGTTGAGGGCTCTTTTCCAGATGAACATTTATTTGTAGTTTCAGCTCATTCCCCTTGGTATGCAGATGTACCTAACTACTTGGCTGCAGGGAAGCTTCCGACACATTTGTCAAAAAGAGAAAAGAGGAAAATCATTCAACAAAGTGTCAGGTATTGTTGGATAGACAGTCATCTCTTCTACACAGGCCCTGATCTTAAGATAAGAAGATGTGTAAGAGAAGATGAAATATTCCATATTCTGAAGGCCTGCCATGACGATCCTTGTGGGGGACATTTTGCAGACAGGAGGACAGGACACAAAGCGCTGAGAATGGGCTACTATTGGCTAACCTTTTTCAGGGATGCAAAAAAAAATGTCCAGTCTTGTGACAGCTGCCAGAGGATGGGCCAACCTAACAGATTGGATCAAATGCCTCTTCAACCACAACTGGTGGTTGAACCTTTTGACATATGGGCCTTAGATTTTGTTGGCCCTATTGACCCTCATTCCAGGAAGAAATCCTACATCTTGGTTTGTACCAACTACATGACGAAATGGGTAGAAGCTGTGGCTTTGGTGAAATCCAATGACCAGGTTGTGATCGATTTCCTGTATGGTGAAATCTTTACCCGTTTTGGAGTACCCAAGGAAGTGGTTACAGATGGAGGACCTCAGTTTGTGTCGCATCAATTTGAAGCTTTGCTACGGAAGTACCATATTCAGCACTGGATAGCTTCACCATACAATCCCCAGGACAATGGGCAGGTGGAAATCACTAACAAAGTTATTGAAGCCATCCTTACCAAAATGGTAAGGAGCCATCATAGAGACTGGGTTGATAGACTTCCAGAAGCATTGTGGGAATATCGTACTACTTGGCGCAATACTATAGGTTTCTCTCCTTATGACTTGGTGTATGGGAAAAGTGTTGTCTTCCCCATTGAATTTGAAATCAAGACTTTGAAGACAGCTACGAAGATAAAATTAAATGTGACTGAATCCCAGAAGAGAAGATTGAATCAACTGAATGAACTTGATGAGAAACATTTAGTTGTTGTGGATTAGACAGTATTAATCCAGCAACATAGATCCAATTGGCATGACCGATTCATCAAAAAGAAAGTCTTCTGTGAAGGAGACTGGGCATTATTATACGATTCAAGATTCAAAAGGGACTTCAAGGGTAAGTTATGCACAAGATGGTTGGGCCCATACTTGGCAGATAGAGTATTTGATAATGGTACAGTCCGCCTGGTAACCATTGATGAGAATCATGCACCACTATTTTCTAATGGTCACAGGCTGCAACTGTACCATAAGCCCATTTCGAAGGACGCATTCACTTCATAGATTGCAGTTGATCCAGAATACCATTTAGAATAAGAGCAAGAATCTTTCTATGCCCCTGTCAATCTTTAGATAATTGCTGTACATCTTACATAAATTTTTGTACATAAATAAATTGATATTTTTACTATTATTTTTATCTTTTTCCTTTGCACTTGATCCGTTTTTTTTAAAAGAATATGTCCAAGGATGTGCCTGAGGAGAAATAGTCATGATCGGGCCTAACGACTAGGGTCGTCCTTTTGTAAATTCCTACATCATAAGAAAACTCCTTGAACAGTTAGTTGCAGCTGCAACACTGTAAAATATCGCCTTTTACCCCGTTCATGCAGCTGCAACATCGCAATTTTTTTTTCTATTTTTCCATTTTTCTACAGCTGCAACACCGTAAAATACTGCCCTTTATCCCATTCCACACAGCTGGAACACCGTAACTTAATTCCTTTTTTTGTCCAGCGTGGCTAGGACTCTGTTTAAATTCTACCCATTTTTTTTACCTTTTTCGATAGCTGCGACACCGTTTCACTCTTGTCCATTTTTATCTTTTCTGGCAGCTGCGACACAGTTTCACTCTTGTCCATTTTTACCTTTTCTGACAGTTGCAACACTGTTTCACTCTTGTCCATTTTTACCTTTTCCAGCAGCTGCGACACTGTTTCACTCTTGTCCATTTTTACCTTTTCTGGTAGCTGCGACACCGTTTCAATCTTGCCCATTTTTACCTTTTCTGGCGGTTGCGACTCTGCCAAAACTGGTTGATTTTTCTATGATTCACGGCTGCGACTCCACCAAACTACTTGATTTCTCTATGGTCTGCGGCTATGACTCCTCCAATATTGGCAGGACTCTTTGTAACCTTGGTTCGCGACTTCTCCAGATCTGGCCCCAATTCCTGATGCCGATGATTCCGATTTACTTCACAGCATTCATTATGTTTTCGACAAGATTGAAAAGATGGTTTTGGTCCGCCGGGAGAAAAATTCATTATAGCACACCTACAATAATGATCAAATTTAAATGGCTGCACTTCTCACGCTTTACTATTCTCAAAGGTCATTGTTCATCGCATATTTTCGAAGGTATGGTTCTGATTACTTACTTGATTAAGCCTTAACTAGATTTGACAACCTTAATCATACCTTCCTTTCTGCACCCATTATTACACCATCATACCATTAACTGTCCACTCGTACGACTTTATGGCCATTTAAGCTTATCTGATAACCGCCACCTTTCCTAATTTGGGATAAATTTCCAAACATTTCCATGCTCTTAACTTTCCGAATTTACCTAACTCCACTCTCAGTTGTTCACGCATACTCTGTGATTTAACCTCCATTGTCAGGAACTGTAATCTATTGGATTGATAAAGAATTCTAAAGTCAAACAAACATCGGTATCCCAACTCGCCATGAACCTCCAAATGCGTGAGAACTGAGAAGAAATGCTGAAATTTTCGCTATTTTTGAAGCTGCTGGCTGGACTGAATTCTTCCAACACCTGAATGGGTTTCATTGAGAGAAAGCTCTACAATTTGCCTTAAATCTTACAGAAATCCACTCAGAGGTTAGGGGGTTATGTATAGAAGTCTCTGAAGCAATAGTGGCTGAAGTCACCATCCTTCCTCAGGTGGGAAGAGCCTGGTTTGGTCGAAGAACCCCCAATGCTGCTGCAGTACAGGATTTTTTGATAGAGGGGGAGTAAATTCGTCAGTTAAGGAGAGGGATAGCGTTACAGCCACTGCCTCAGCCACAGGATCAAGTAGCAGTTTTCCTCAAGAAGTATATCACCTATGAAGGTAGGTATCAAACTGTTTATTATTCAAAACTTCCTCTATTATCTCATCTATGCCATAGGACCTTACTGAACATTTCATTTTATCTATTTAATGACCTACACCATATGGCGGGGTTTGTTAGAACAACCACGCATCCAAACTCCTCCCTTACCCACCATGGCCTAATTAAATTAATAATTTTAAGGGCCTTGGCTCAAAGGAACCAAACTTGAGAGCAATTCACAGCTCAAATTCAGATAAACCAGGAACCCGCCCTTTTGCCTGGCGTTCCAATAGAGGTAGAAGTAAAAGTACCTGTACTCTTGGGGGCTGTTCAAAACCAAGAGGAGCATGCAAATATATAGTTGGGGGGATATGAGGAGCAACAGGAGGATCGGAGTCCCTCCAATTTAGTAGGGGGGGCGAGATGAGATTGGATCAGATGATCACTTAGATGACCACGAAGAAGAATTGGAGGAAAACGCAAGAGAAAACCCTATGAAAAGATTAAATAATATGGAAGCTCTGACAACCTAGGTTGAAGCTGGAGCAACATTAGATGCTGTGATAGCTGAAGCTGAGGATTTTAGAGCCATGATAACAGAAGGAAACATAGAGGTATTAACCATTGAATCTTCCCCTGAATGGGGGGGGAACTCTGATTGAAGAAGAACAGGAAAACGCTGAGATAGAAGATATCCCTTCCACATCAGCTGCAAATCTGGAGATTCCTGCACCACGAAAGAAAATGAGATCAAAAGAAGAGATACAGGCATCACCACTAATAAGAAGAAAAAGAACTAGGTCAATTACAGCAGCTGAAGCAGCACAGGCAATATGGGAAACCTTAGAAGCAAAGATTGAATTCCCCATTCTGAGACCCAAAGAAAATGATGCCCCACGGGAACTGGCTGCAAAAGAACCTCAAATTGAGGGACTTTTGTATGAAAATGGTCTATTAAAAGAAGAAGTACAATCACTTCAGAAAGAACTAGAAAATTGGAAGGAAGCATGCAGGAAGCAGGTAGAAAGGAAGCTGCACACACTGGTTGAAGCTGTAGACCGATTAGAAGGATCACCTCCTGCCGAGGATGGTGAGGAGGAAGAAAGAGTGGTCTGCACTGTGTGTGGAGAAATATTTAACCAGTCAGGCTACAAAGTCATAGTTCGTTCCTTTGTGACACAACAACCCGTACCAGCAGCTGTGGAAGAACAAGGACAAGAAGCACCTAAGATAGAAGTGGGGGATGCAGAAATGATCCCTAGTACAGAAAAGGGGAAAAATGAACAATTACATTCACAACCAACAGAATAAGGACAATCTGATTGGAAGCATGGTGAATCTCCCCAAGAGCAACTTCAGCAAAGGGAAGTAGTAGATAAACAGGGTGCTGATACACAAGAACCAGCATTTCTGAATATTCCTGTTGAAGTTGCCACCCAAATTGGGGCAGATGAACCAGAGGATGAAATTATTCCTGATTTTAGTGAAGAAGTCTGTGCTGTGACTCCTGAACCATCTCAGGGCACAGAACTAATAGAAATGGAACCCCAACAACAGGATGATAATGAATTTGAACAGGGTGCTGATACACAAGAACCAACATCCCCGAATATTATTGTTGAAGTTTCCACCCAAATTGGGGTAGATGAACCAGAGGTTGAAAATATTCCTGATTTTAATGGACAAGTCTGTGTTGTGACTCCTGAACTGTCTCAGGACACAGAATCAATAGAAATGGAACCCCAGTAGCAAGAAAATGAGGAATTTGACCAGGATGTTGTCACACAAGAACCAACATCCCTAGAAATTTATGTGGAGATTCTCAGGAAGCAAGAAGAAATAAATCCCGAAATGGATATAATTCCCAATTTGGATTTAGGAGAGGATGAAAAAATGCAATCACAATCCTCGGGAGACACTGAAATCCTAGAAGAACAACTCCATATTGCAGAAGACATGGAAGTAACTCTACAACTCCAGCAGCATGAAGAAATAGAAGGGCAGGGCTTTGTTACACAAGAACCAGTGGCCTTGCATCCCCTTGTTAAAGTTGCAGCTGACAATCAGGCATCCCTAGTTTCCCATACTAAAAGAGGAATAATTCAATCTAAACTCAAGAAGGAAAGCAACAAGGAGTCCCGACCTCCCAAGAGGTTTCAAGGATAAAGAGGAAATAATCAAAGGAAATACTATTCCATCTTTCAATGTTTCAAATGTCACAAGATAGGATGCCTTGCTAGAAATTGTTCATTGAAGAAAGAAGAATGCAAGAGGAACAACAAAAGACATCATGCACACCTAGCTGAAGATGAAGAAGAAGAGGAAGAAGGACCTCAATGAAAACAAGCAAAAGAAGAAGATGCAGAAGAGTATGTATTATTATCTACACTCAGTGGGTCTGACATACCTGGAAAAGACAAATAGATTATTGACAATGATGCTTCAAAGCACATGACAACACAGAAGAAAACTATGTCAAAACTTGAAAAGAAGAACTCTCTTCAAAAAGTATCTTTAGGAGATGAGTATCAATATCCTATCAAAGGTATTGGTGAAGCAAGCCATAAGATTGATTCTGGAACTCCCATGAGGATGAAGGAAGTCTTATCTGTACCAGGTTTGAAGAAGAACTTACGTTCTATATTAGCATTAGATAAGAAAGGATATAGGGTTGCATTTATAGATGGACAAGTACTTATGTGGCCCAAATGAAAATCAATTGAAGATGCAGTTGTCATTGGTGAAGGAGGAGGAATATATAAACTCAAGGGACATTTGGAAACGATCCTTTTTCATGAGATCACTAGCCCAAGTGAACTAGGAGGATTTGTCACATCAACTACAAAGCACTACCCCATGTGAGAAAAGTAGTACTGGGTTTACTAGACTTTGAAGATCGATCATGAAGGAACTTGCAAAAAATGTGCAAGAGGAAAGAATATCAAGAATCTATTTTCGAAGAGTGAAACAAAGACTAAAGGTACGTTGGAATTAATTTTTCAGATGTATGTGGTCCAATTCCCTCCATATCCTTGAGTGGTTATGAATATTATGTTACATTTATTGATGACCATTCAAAAAATACTTGGATATATTTCTTGAAAACAAAAGGATGAAGTATTCGGAAAATTCAAGGAATTCAAAGCCTTGATAGAGAATTAATCAGAAATAAGAATCAAGACATTCAGAATAGACAAATGTGGAGAATATACTTCAAAATAATTTGAATCCTTTTGTAAAGAAGCTGGAATCAAGAGGGAACTAACCACTCCCTACAATCCTCAGCATAATGGTGTTGTGGAAATAAATAATAGGACCATTATGGAAGTAGTGAAGACAATGATACATGATCACGATCTTTCTATGCATCTATGGGATGAAGCACCGAGAACAAATGTTTATGTACATAATAGATTATCTCATAGTCCCCTTGGATTCAAGACTTATGAAAAAATGTTCACATGAAAAAAGTTTAAAGTAAGACATCTCAAAATATTTGGTTGTCCAATATATATTCACATTCCAAAAGAAAAGAGAACCAAGTTGGACCCTTCTGGAAAGAAGGGAATATTTGATGGGTACTATGAAGTCCAAAGCCTTTAGAATATACATTCCAAGATCCCATCACATGGATATCAGTAGGGATGTAACATTTGACGAAGAAGAAACTCTTAAGAGATCCAGAAAGTTCCAGCATGAAGAAGTATATGAAGAAGCTAAACCCTCCCCTAAAAATGAGACTTCAAAGGACCATGATATTCTAGAACCTCAAGAACATCCTATTATGAACAAATAAGGAAAGCGAAAACATGCTTGGGTAAGAGAAATCATACAAGAAGAAGAAAAGTTTGGAGCTCTAGAAGGCTCCAGAAGAGTAAGCAAGAGATCAAATCTATTCTCCATTTATGTAGATTGGATGTGTGAAACCACCAGTTATGAAGAAGTTGTACATAACAAAGAATGGGTAGAAGCAATGATGGAAGGATACCAATCAATAATGAAGAATGATGTTTGGGATATAGTTCCCAAACCCGAAGGAAAGAGTGTGGTATCTTCCAAGTGGATCTACAAGATAAAACATGCAGCTGCTAGAAGTATTGAGAAATACAAACCAAGGTTTGTGGCTGGAGGATTCTGTCATAAAGAGAGAATTCATTATGAAGAGACATTTGTGCCAATGGAAAGGTACAATTCCATCAAAACCATATTGGCACTTGCATCCATGATGAAGTGGAGTTTACACCAGATGGATGTGAAGACATCCTCCCTGAATGGTGTAATTGAGGAAGAAGTGTACATAGAACAACCACAAGGATTTGAAGTTGAAGAGAAACACACTCACGTATGTAAGTTGAAGAAGTCTATGTATGGAGTGAAGCAAGCTCCTAGAGCTTGGTATGGAAGGATAGATAGGTTCTTGACAAGCTTGGGATTTACCAAAAGTAAAGTTGACCCTAACCTTTTTCTTTAAGGTTATGGATGATGAATCTGTCATACTTTTATTGTATGTGGATGACTTGTTTCTAACAGGAAATGAGAAACATATTGTAGAATGCAAGAAGAAGCTTGTTGAATTATTCAAGATGAAAGATCTTGGATTGATGCACTATTTTCTAGGCCTGGAAGTATGTAAGAGGCTAGGAGGAATCTTTCTCAACCAAGGAAAGTATGTTGTGGAAATCTTAAAAATATTTGATAAGTTGGATTGTAAATCCATGGCCACACCCATGGATACCAACCTGAAGTTGTTGTCTGATGAATCGTCAGAGTTAGTGGATGTGACTAAGTACAAACATATTATTGGGGCATTGATGTATTTGATGAATACTAGCCTAGATATATTATTTTCTTTGAACACCCTGAGTCAATATCTAGTTAAACGTAGATGTGTTCACCTGATAGCTGCAAAGCATGTGATGAGGTACTTGAAAGGTATGATAGAATTTGGACTATACTATGATGGAGATCATGATTACACACTGTATGGTTATACAGATGCAGATTAGGATATAAGTACCTCATAAAGGAAGATCACCTCAGGTGGATGTTATTGTATGGGATCTTTAATGATCTCATGGTTTAGCAAGAAGCAGTCCAGTGTTGCTCTCAGCATGACTAAAGCAGAGTATATAGCAGCTTGTTTTGCTAGTTGTGAAGATATATGGCTTCGGAAGTTGATGTCAAGTTTATTTTATCTAGAGCTGGATACCATGGTAATTATATGTGACAACCATAGTTGTATAAAGATGATGGATAACCCAATTTTCCATGATAAGTTGAATTACATATAAATACAATATTATAATATATGGTACATGGTACAAAAGGGATCTATAAAGCTCCAGTATGTGAGTACTGATGAGTAGGTTGTTGATGTGTTGACCAAGCGTCTATATCAAGTAAATTTTGAATATTTTGTGACAAGCCTTGTATAGTCTGAAAAGACGTTCCTTGTAAGGAGGAACAATGATGATGATGTTGAAAAATTTCCTCATAAGGAGGAACAATGATGACGATGTTGAATAATTTCCTCGTAGGGAGGAATAATGATGATGATGTTGAATACTTTACTCATAGGGAGGAATAGTGATGATGATGCCAAAGACTTTCCTCACAGGGAGGAACAATGATGATGATGTTGTAGAATTTCATCACAAGGAGGAATAGTGATGATGATGTTAGAGACTTTCCTTGCAAGGGGGAACAATGATGATATGGATCCTCCTTGGAAAGGGGGAGTAGGTTGATGATATGGACCCTCCTCAGAAAGGGGGAGCATGTTGATGATATGGACCCTACTTGGAAAGGGGGAGAAGATTGATGATATGGACCCTCCTTGGAAAGGGGGAGCAAGTTGATGATATAGACCCTCCTTAAAAAGGGCGAGCATGTTGATGATGTGTACCCTACTCAAAAGGGGGAGTAGGCCTATGATGTTGCAGTGGGATTGTATCATCATGTTGCTGCTGCAATTGCTTCCCCAATTTTTTTTTCATTTTGGGTCCCCTCCTTACATTTTTTATTTTTGAAAGCACTCTTACCCTTGTTTCCCAACTCAGATAAGCCTCCCTACATACCTAGTCTTTCCTAGAATCTTGAGGAGAAATATGTTCCTAATCCTGGGTTGTCTTTTTGGTAAGAAATCCTTAGGCGCGACTTTGGAAACAAGCTCTATTTGAAAGTTTCGCTATGATTTAAGATCAATGGCTGAGAATCACTCCAATAATAGATCCAACGGTCAGGAAATGGCGGGAGCGGAAGTGCAGAGTCAGAGTTAGAGTTTGAATTTCAGAAAAATTGGATGATCCAGCTTTCGATTTCTGCTTTCCGCAAAAGGTGGAAGCGAAAGAGCAGAGGAGGAAGCGCAGAAGTGGAAGATGCTAGTTTCTCTTATGAAAAGGTTACAAACCTAATTTTCGATTTCTGCATAGATCGACGGTTTAGAAAGCTTCTGAAATGATCAACGACTCAGAAAGAATCGGAAATGCGGAGGCAAAAATGCATAAATGCAAGGATTGCGTTTAAATTTCGAACACATTGGAAATCCCTCTTTCTGATTTCTGCTTTACGGAAAAGCAGAAGCAGAAAGTTAAAGTTTAAACTTCATAAAAATTGGAGAACCCGACTTCCGATTTCTGCTAGCGGAAAGGTGGAAGCAAAAAGTGGGAAGATAGAATGTTAAGGTTTGAACTTTGCAAAAGATTGAAAATCGAATTTTTGATTTCCTCTTAAATCAACAGCTTAGAAAGTTTCCACATAAATCAACGGTTTAGATGGATTTGGAAAGGAGGAAGCGGAAAGTCAAAAAGCAAAAAGTTGGAATTTAAAGTTCGTGAAAATTGCAAAATCTAGCTTTTGATTTCCTCTTTTCGCAAAGGGTGGAAGCGGAAATTCAGAGTCGGAATAGCCAAGGTTTTGGTCATGAAAAATTGAAATCCTGATTTCCAATTTTTGGATAAATAAAGGGCCAGGGATGAATCTGGAATGAATCAACAACCAGAAATGAGCTAGCAGGGTTGCAGGATCTAATGGTTTAGATTAGACCTGATCCAAATTTGATATTATTTGTGTTAGAATAATCAACCCATAGTTTACCCACTTAGACATTAATTCATTTATTTTTGTCTTATTTTCCTAGTTCATGTGTCCCACCTTGTGCAAGTTGCTAATTGCCTATCCATAGAGGTCAAACTTGCCATCTTTGACTCATGTAGCGCTTGGGAAAGCCTTAGGAATCAAATCTGCTTTATTCCTGGCCTCCTAGGCGCCCTTCTGCTTTTTCTGCTTTATTGCCTGCTTTTTCAGTGTTTTAAGGCACATAGGAAAGCAAGAATAGGTGAGGTGAACTAGTTTTTTGTCCTCTTCATCCTCCACTCTTTTCTGCATGCAAAAGCATGTATGAGATGCCATTCCACTACTCTTTAGCTTGCCCATGCGCCCTTGCCAATTCGTGAGCTCCATGACAGATTTGGGATCAGCTTTTTAAACCTATGGGGGATTTGCCTATTTTGAGTAAGCCTTCTTTATGCTAGTTTTGGATGCCTCCTTATGCATTCGACCTCTTGATGTATTCTATATATTCAGCAA
>LPNX010118093.1:88039-105626 GCA_001517045.1 Pseudotsuga menziesii
AACAACTTTATGGTATGACTCCCTTCGAAGCATGGAGTGAGCACAAGCCAATGTGACCCATTTCAGGATTTTTGGCTCAAAGGCATGGGCTAGAATCGCGACAGAGAAGAGGAAGGTTTTGCAGCCCCAAAGCCAAGAGTGTCTTTTTGTTGGATACTCTGAAGATTGAAAAGGGTACAAGTTGATAAATTTGAGCACAAACAAATCCTTCATTGAAAGGTGTGTTCAGTTTGAAGAAGAACCCCTTGCAGAAGTGGAAATTGGTGAAGTCTCTTCACCACCTGAACCTCAAGAAGTAAGTAAAGAGTTTGTTGAACATGCTGATTCTGATTTGTCTGATGGAGATGAGTTTATTGCAGACCCTAAGAGCCCCACAAGGCCAAAATGGGCAGCCAAGACACTACATGCAGCAGGTGAGCTAGCTGGGAATCCCAATGACCCAAGGAGGACTAGATCTCAATTTGAGAGTGGTCTGTGCATGAAGGATCCTATGTTTGCTGAAAAATGCTATTTGATGGTGGATTCTGATCCTCAAACATATGAAGAAGTAGCAGGAGATCCAAGATGGCAAGCTACCATGAAGGAGGAGTTCAGCTCACTCCAGAAGATCAACACATGGGAGCTAGTGGATCTTCCCCCAGGGAGAAAACTAGTACAGTGTAAGTGGGTCTATAAGACCAAATTTGCTGCTGATGGTTCACCACTGAAGTACAAGGCTATATTGGTAGCTAAAGGCTACTCACAGGTTCATGGCATCGATTACAATGAGACCTTTTCCCCAGTGGAAAAAATGGACTCCATCAGGCTAGCTCTAGCCATTGCAGCCTCAAGGAAATGGGAGGTACATCAGATGGATGTAAAGTGTGCCTTTCTAAATGGAGATCTCACTGAGGAGATATATATGCAGCAACCTCAAGGTTTTGCTACTAACCCTTCGCTTGTGTGCAGGTTGAGAAAGTCATTGTATGGGCTAAAGCAAGCCCCCAGGGCTTGGTATGCCAAGATAGATAGCTTCTTGCTATCTCTGAATTTTGTTCGGTGCAAATCAGATCCAAATGTCTATTTGAAGTCTGTTAATGGTTCATTAATGATCATTGTGTTATATGTTGATGAACTCCTCATTATAAGAAGCTCACAGGCTGAGATTGCTTCCTTAAAAGGAGCTATGAACCAAGCCTTCTCCATGACAGATTTGGGGCTCTTAAGTCAATTTCTGGGGCTTGAGATTGCTCAAACCAAAGCTGGAATAAAGGTGCACCAGTCTAAGTATGCCTTGGATTTGCTAATGAAATTCAGAATGCAAGACTGCAAAGCAAGCAAAACTCCTTTCCTTTCAGGAGTGAAGCTGGAGGAAGATGATTCTCCACCGATGGTAAACAATACACTGTATAGACAATTGATTGGATGTTTATTGTATTTGAAACATACTCGACCTGATCTTTTTTATGCAGTAAGTGTGGCTTCTAGATTCATGGATCAGCCTCATGAGATCCATTGGAAAGCAGCCAAAAGGATCCTTAACTTTGTTCAGGGAACAAGGACACACGGAATCCTCTATAAGGCAAAATCTGATCTTGATTTGATTGGATTTACTGACAGTGATTGGGCAGGTGATAGCACAGATAGAAAGTCCACTTCAGGTTATGTGTTCATGCTTGCAGAAGGGCCAATCAGCTGGTCAAGCAAGAAACAGAGTGCCATTGCACTCTCATCTACAGAAGCTGAGTACAGAGGAGTTGTTAATGCAGCAACTCAGTGTTTATGGTTGCATGGTTTACTTGGAGAGTGTGGTTTCGAACCTGAGTACTCAACTACCATCTACTGTGATAGCCAGAGTACCATTCGAATCTGCAAAGATCCAGTTCAGAAGCAGAGAACCAGACACATTGAGATTCACATGCACTACATCAGAGAGCTTGTGCATGATGGCACCATTCACCTACTCTTCTGTTCATCTTCAGAACAAGTAGCTGATATATTCACCAAAGCATTTTGTGAGAATACCTTCAGGAATCTCAAATCATTGCTGGGGATTGCTGATCATGCTGTAAAGGCATGAGTGGAGATAGGATTCTACAATTTTGTTTTACAGTCCATGTTTAAGGGAGGATTTTCCCAAGTTGGTTTTGCTTCTTTCCTTGTTTATTTGGACATGTAGTATGTAAAGGGTGACTAAGCCTTGTTGCTAGGCCTTATATTTTTGATTTATTACTCATAAAGTCAGGCTTAAGGGGGGTGTTAGAATAATCAACCCATAGTTTACCCACTTAGACATTAATTCATTTATTTTTGTCTTATTTGCCTAGTTCATGTGTCCCACCTTGTGCAAGTTGCTAATTGCCTATCCATAGAGGTCAAACTTTCCATCTTTGAATCATGTAGCGCTTGGGAAATCCTTAGGAATCAAATCTGCTTTATTCCTGGCCTCCTAGGCGCCCTTCTGCTTTTTCAGTGTTTTAAGGCACTTAGGAAAGCAAGACTAGGTGAGGTGAACTAGTTTTTTGTCCTCTTCATCCTCCAATATTTTCTCCATGCAAAAGCATGTATGAGCTACCATTCCACTACTCTTTAGCTTGCCCATGTTCCCTTGCCAATTCGTGAGCTCCATGACAGATTTGGGATCAGCTTTTTACACCTATGGGGGATTTGCCTATTTTGAGTAAGCCTGCTTTATGCTAGTTTTGGATGCCTCCTTATGCATTCGACCTATTGATGTATTCAATATATTCAACAACCTATGTTATTATAGGGTTGGCTATTGTACACTCAGTTAATATAATTTTGTGTTACAGCTCCATATTCAGTCTCCATTGTTAGCAATTTTGCATGCTCAATTGATAATTGTTGTGGGTAAAATTAATCTATTGCTGGCCTGAATTTCTACAATCTGAGTTGTCCAACCTCTGTTTTGTTTTTTACTATGAACCATTGGGGAAACTGAGAAATATTTCTCCCGAAGCTTAAAATGAATATTTTTCTTGCTTAACAGGGCACTAATCATCATGTTTTTGTTCTGTTTAGATAAACAACACAGATAATACAGTGATTAGTTATAGTCTCCATTGATAAAATATTGTTGCTTCAAGAACATACATATCTCTCTTGATGTTATTTTTTTGCATTGCAGGTACTATGGTTCATCGAGCTAGGATGGGCGATTGCGAAATCAACTAAAGGCTACATCAGTGGACGATTGAGATGAAGATATAGTCTTGATCGATGGTTGTAAGGGATTTCCCTGTATGACAATGAAAAGATGAAGAAAATTGTTGCAGACTGACTAGAGAGGTTCTAACTGTCATTTTCAGCTAGCATTCATGAGTCCCTGCTGTTAAATTTCCCAAACTGATCCACCATGCACGTTCTAGCGTGTATTTTCGATTTGTTTTTGTGATCATGATGAATATTCCAGATCGGATTTTGTTAGGATTTATTTAAATGAATTTGGATATATTTTGATGTCAGTCTCGGGAGCCCAAGACACTATAAATAAGAGGTGCAGAGCACCAAGAAAGTAATTTTGGCTGGTGAAAGAATTCTAGACTATTGTTGTAAAAGTGATACCTCTTTGCTAATAAGAAGGATCATTTTGCTGGAACAAAGGGCTTGCGCAGAGATTTAATCGGAATGTGTGGAAAGCATACTGTAGAACTATTTCTTCTTACTTCTGTACATCATAAAATGAGATTGTTCTAACCTCCTGGAACTATTTCCTTGGTCATGGCTGTCTGCTATCTGTATAAATGTTTGTTTGGCAGGGTAATAAATGGTTTAATTATACTAGAGCTACCATGGTATTCTTTCTGTTGTGAATGTGATTATTGTGTTGGTACGACTATCTGTTATACCTTTATGAGAATTTACTGTATATTGCTTTGAACTCTAAATTTTCTCCCTGAATAGGGATAGAATAGTTTAGTTTAAGATCTATACTAGACCTACATTTAGATTAGGCAGCTGCATATCATTCTTTAAACAAAAATCATATAAACTGTGGACTAGGCCGTAACTAGTAAAATATTAAAGACTTTAATCTACGGTAGCTAGAACCATGAACCAGACGGATTCCCCACACCAAATGGTGTCTGATCTTATTGGGATCGTTCACTAGGGAGAATCCCTACTGATTAGTACTAGGATTTTTCTAGGCATCAACAGAATTGGCACTAGAAGGAGGGCCCTAGCCAGTGCGTGGCTGGTAGAGGAAATCTGTTTTCCAGAGAATATTACATAGGAACAACATCATAAGATATTTTCCCTGGAGATTTTTTTCCTGAATTACAAGAACAAGAACAGACGGGTCTTGGGGAAGAAGAATCAAAACATTTGTATGTTGTCCCATTTGAAGAAGTAGATCTATTCAAGATACATCAAAGATCCCATGTCAAGAAACTTGGGAATTTAAAAGTTATTCTTGCATTACCTAGAAGGAAAACTTCCAATAAAGTAGCCTCTTACACTAAGGATTCAATTCTTGTTGAAAAAATTGAAGAACTGGTAGATCTATCTATCCAAGAAATTGTTCATCCTCTGGATCAATTAGATCGAGGAGCCCTTGCAGTTTCAGTTTTCAGCAAGTCTCCACCATAGTCTCACCTCGAATCATGGTTGTTGTTAATCAACCTACATGGGGAGAAAGAATTCCACTCAACCTGGCCGCTCCATTGCATGACTTACCCAAACACCCAAAAAAGGTTTTACCAAAATTTGATCCTGGAAAGAGTGTCTTTGCTGAAGATCACTTACATAATTTTTATTTGTCTTTGAATCTATTAAATGTTGACCATGAAGATGTGGTTTGCAGAATTTTTCAAGATACTTTTGAACCTAAAGAATCACGATGGTACTTTAGTTTGCAAGATAATTCAATAGCAAATTGGGATGGTTTTCAAAAGGCATTCTTAGGTAAATTTGGCAACCAGAAAACCGTTGCCACTCTCATGAAATAATTACTATATATGAGAATGGAAAAGAAAGAAAAGTTCCAAGAATTTAATCATAGATTCACCACTTTATTGAATAAATTTATTGTTACAACTAAACCAGGTGAAGAGTCTCTAATAGAGTATTATACTACAGCACTTTATCCACCAATAGCGATGTTTGTAAAAAGGTCTGGTAAAATTACATTGGTAGAAAACTATGAAGAGGCCAAGAAAGTAGAGGCTAATTTGGATGGTATAGCAAAACAAACACCAGAACCTGAATTGAAACATACCATAGGAAAAAGACCTTTGTTGTTGACTAAGCCCAGAGAAGAACATTCTAATGAGCTAGAAAATGTGGTGAAAATGGTGCAGAAGTTGTCAAATAAAATAGTAGACATGGAAAAAGATAGGGGAACTAGTTCTTATAGAAATCCATTCAACCCATATTACAAAAAAAGGAAGAGAGTGGACAACCCCAACCACCTGTGAATAATTCTATTGTTTTAAATTTTAACGAGGAAGGCGTGGATAATTTTTGTACCTTTCACAAAGAACCTCATTCTGAAAAGAGTTTCCCGCAATGGATTAATTCAATGATTCTAGTCATGAATAAATTGTTAGATACCCAACTAACAAATACTAAAGAAGAGAAAACCTAAACTAATGAGCCAGAACAAACAAATGAGGAAAACATGATGGTTTTATGGGATTGGGAACCTACTTTGGAGCTTAGTGAAGATGAAACTACTGAGGCAAGTCAAGTTTCATCAGTTAATGCCATGACGAGAAGTAGAGCTCCAGTAATGGATGGAAGTCTGTTAATACCTAAAATAAAGAAGTTTAGAGAAAACATGAAGAAAATTCTCAATACAAATCAAACAACGCCTAAGCCTAATCCAACAAGCATAAGAGAGACAATCCTAGTAGGTAACAAGTCAATAAAGACAGAAATTAATAAACCTGTGGAAACTTTGGCAAATAGAACCAAGACCAATAAAGAATAGGGAATGGGGTGTGAAGTCGTAGAAGACATCAAGAAAACAAATGCAAACATATCTCTATTTTAACTATGTAATTTTCCTCAGCAAAGGAATAAACTTCTAGAATCTTTTAATCCACATCTTAGCTATATCCCATACACCATAGAATTTGGTGATGAAGTAAATGGAGCAAGCATTGGGGGAAATTCTAAATCTCAGAATTCACCTTTTTTGTTATCTTTTGATATTTTTAATCATAATGTACATAATTGTTTAATAGACTCTGGGGATTCATCAAATTTCATGCCACTTTCAATATGTAAAAGTATTAATAGCCAACCCATACCATCCCCATTTCAAATAATTCAACTAGATATATCTGCTGTTAAAGTCATTTGGGAAATGAAAGATGTTTTGATTCGTTTGTCTACAAATACCAAGGTTTGTCAGTCTATAGATATTATGGTAGTGGACATACCAGAAGCATATGGATTAATTTTGAGTAGGGACTAGTCAACGACACTAAATGGTTACTTTGCAATTGATCCATCTCACGTGTGGCTGGCATTCAACAATGTTTAAAACCAAATTAAAATATGAGAGAACTGTTAGATTTCTATCATTTAAGCAATATGATCTTAGGATCTTATCTGAGAGAATAACATGCACAACAATAAACACAAGATAAAATAGACACGAATACTTTTTCCTCGAGGAAACCATAAAGGAGAAAACCCCACAACTTCCTCAGAGATAGAATGAGCACCAATGGCAGCAGTAAAAACCAAAGACAGAAAAGACGATCTCCAACAACTATTCTCTCTCTCTCACTTGAGAGAGCTTCTTCTCTCTCACTCATGCGCCCCAGTGAGTGAGTGTGTATGTGATGTGTGGAAATGAGGAGAGCCTCACTTCTATTTATATTCTTCCATTAACTTTATGTCTACTCCAACAAGTCGGCCTCACTTAACAATTACTTACTAGGGTTGAATTCTCTAGGAGAGTCTAATAACCCTAGTGCCCCACAACTGTGGGGAATTTTCCCTCCGATCAATAAGGCGTGTTAACCTTGACTCAATTGTGGAGACTATTGCCCCGACTTACAATGGAGGGTTAACCTCAATGATTTTATATGACTTGTTTACATTATTGAATCTCCCAATCGGAACATCTGTCATGACATGACTCAATTACATTATGGATACTTCCCGGAATAAACTTCAGGGTACAATACATAAGATATACAAGTGAATACATTCTGAAGTTACAAATACATCAACACTCCCTCTTAATTAGGAAGGTATTCTCTCGACACAATTTATTAGCACAAGTCTTCTTCTATGTATCATCTGGATCATCATCAAGTCATCTTCATCGCCAAGTCTAGATCATCAATGGATGTGGATCATCACTGGATTGTCTTCGAGTCTGGATCATCAATTGATATAGAGCATCCTGGATCATCATCAAGTCTGGATCATCACTTGATCTGGAGCATCACTTGATTTGGAGCATCACTAGATCATCATTGTTGCTTTCACAATATCAATCAAATGGTGCTATATCTTCATTCTTCTCGTCACAGGAAGTTCTACAAAGCCAACCCTTTTTCATGCTGGTTGTAGGCCTAGCCTCCAGGCAGGTCTTCATCTTCTTCAACACTTATATCTGACCATGAGAGGAACACATCCAAGAACCATGTCAGAATTTCCCTCCCAGCACTTACATCTTTCGTTCTCAAATAATGGCTCTTAGCTCTAGGTTGAGTTTCAGTCCTAGAATGAAACAAATTCCTGGTAACTGACCAGGTGCCTCCATTCTCCTAGAGAATGGCCTCTCAGCACTAAGCTGAGCTTCAGTCCTACATTGAATCAATTTCTTGGTAACTGACCAGGTGCCTCCATTCTCCCAGAGAATGGATTTTGTAGGTCTTCATCATCTTTGGACATACAGTGGAATCCTCAGGATTGATTACATGCGTCAACAAAACCTTGAAAGAGAATCCTAGCACAAACTATAGGATCTCCAAGGATATTTTACATGTGACCGTTACAAAACCTTGAAAGAGAATCCTAGCACAGACTATAGGATCTCCCAAGATATTTTCTATGTGACTACCACCACAAAACCTCGAAAGAGCATCCTAGCACAAAATATAGGATCTCCCAAGATCTTTTCTATGTGGTCAGGAAAAACCTTTAAAGAGTGTCTTGTAACCTGCAAGAACTCTAAAGAGCAGCCCAAGAATTTTACGAGCACATATCTCAACCTATCGGATCTCCAGGGATGATTACATGCCTCTAGTAGCAAAACCTTGAAAGAGCATCCTAGCACAGACTATAGGATCTCCCAGGATGTTTTCTATGCTACCTGTAGCAAAACCTCGAAAGAGCATCCAAGCATAGACTATTGGATCTCTTAGGATCTTTTACATGCTTATCTGTACAATCTATCCATAGAGTATCATCCTGATGCATATCATTATCATATGATCATCTTGATCATCATCATAGCAGAAGCTGAAGCATCATCCCGATGCTCATCACACAGAGCTTACATCCATAGCCATGGGAAGGATCCTCCTACCATGCTTGGAATGGCTCTTGTAAATGTGTCCCATCACTTCTTCCTTGAAGTAATTCTACCTAAAGAACACCAAGCCTCTCTCTAGAGTACTCAAACTTCACCCAAAATGTGGTTTGGTCAACACATCTGCTATCTGCTTGTTCGCCACAAAATACTGGAGCTTCACTACTCCTCTTTGCACCATATCCTTGATATAGTGATATTTGATCTCGATGTGCTTCGACCTGTCCTGGAACACCGGTTTCTCAGACAACTTCACATAACTCTGGTTGTCACAGAAGATATAGGTAGCATCCAATGGGAGATCAAATAACTCAGACAATAGCTTCTTGAGTCATATTGCCTCACAACTAGTTGAACAAGCTGCGACATACTCTGCTTCGGCTGTACTCAGTGCTACACAGGATTGCTTCCTGCTAAACCAAGAGATCACACCTGATCCTACACTGAAGCAACACCTTGAGGTGCTCTTCCTATCAATGGCACTGACTGCCCAATATGAATCCACATAACTCTCCAGGTTAATCTTCTGATTCATATCATACTTGAGCCCATACTAAACTATTGTTAGAATAATCAACCCATAGTTAGCTACCTTAGACATTAATTAATCCATTTTTGTCTTATTTTCCTAGTTTCCATATTCCACTCTATGCAAGTTGTCCTCCACATGTCCAAGATGGTAAAACTTGCTAAAAATGAGTCATGGAGCACTTGGGAAACCTCTTGGAATCAATTCTGCTTTATTCATGAACCTCCCTAGCGCATATTTTCTTTTTCTGCTTTATTACCTGCTTTTACTGAGTTTTATGGCAAAAGGGAAAGTGTGACTAGGTGAAGTTGACTTGTTTTTTTCCCTCATCATCCTCCACTCTTTTCTCCTCATAAAAGCATGTACGAGTTGTCCTTCCATCACCTATTAGCTTGCTTAATTGATTTTGCCAATTCGTGAGCTCCTAGGCAGATTTGGAAACTGCTTTATGCACCTATGGGGGATTTGACTATATTTTGTAATCCTGCTTTTGACTAATTCGAATGGCATCCCAATGCATTCGAATATCTCATGTAATTATTTATTGTGGCAGCCTATGACTTCACAAGGTTGGATATTGTACACTTATTCAATACATATTAGTGTTCTGCTCCATATTCAGTCTCCTTTGTGTGTAATTTGCATGTTTGATTAGCAATTTTTGTGAGTGCAATTGTTCTAACACCTGGGTTCAATTTCCACATGGTATCAGAGCCTTTGTAGATCGATTTCTCTCCTTCCATATTGCTATTGCAGGTTTGACATCTTGACTGGGAGAATTTTGCTGACTGAAGCAACAATTTTTGAGCTATGGATCAATCTTAGAAGATCATCTTGACTCCATTTAATTTATTTGAATGGAAAGAAGATATGGAGATACTGTTGAGAGCGAAAGGCCTCTATAGGGTGACTATGGCAACTAAAGCAGAGCCCACTACAGCTGCAGAGAAAATTAAATGGCACAACAGGAGGGATGAGGCCTATGGTCTCCTATGTCTGAGCATATCCAGAGACCTCCTTTTCCATTTTGATGGATTGACATCACCAAATGAAGTATAGGAGAAGCTTGTTGATATTTTTGGTAAAACAAGTGAGATGAGAGGACATCAAATTGAGAATGAATTGATCTCTTTGAGTCCCAGTAGCTTCGAATCCCTGCAACTCTATTTTTCCAAGTATAAAGCCCTTGTTTTGCAGCTAAAATAGTGTGGAATCGAACAGAAGGAGGAGCCACTAGTACAAGTGATCAATTTTGCCACGGCCAAAACATGGCAATTTCCACGGAGAAGCGTGGAAATTGCCACGTCTATGTCTTTTTTTTCCCGTGGCAACAATTTCGTCGCAATAGCGATGACCCATTAGTTGCGTGGCAAGAGCGACGATGTTCTATTTTGCTGTGTGTATATTTCCATGGGTAGGCCGTCTCTATAGCGACGAGAAGACATCTCAATTGCGATGGCAAGACGTTGCAATTGCGATGGCCCTTCCTAAAATGAAAAAAGACAAACCCCAATTATAGCGACGGGGATGCTATACCTGCGACAGTAAGACGTCTCTATATCGACAGGAAGACGTCGCAAAGTTCCACGGCAAGCCGTCGCTATAGCGATGCTCTCTGTAGTTTAAAAAATATATATATATATATATATGGGCATTTTAGGCACCAAAAAATAGTTAGTTGAATATGGCGATTTCGTGTATCTTTAGTGTATATGACTAAACAGCTTGCCAAACAAGCTATAACATCAACCAGATTCTTCTGTGTAAAAAATATATGATGTAGAAGGCCATTATTTTATTCTCTTCAAAAACACATTTGTTGCACAATCCCATAATCTATATCAATAGTCTTCACAAAAACCAACAGCATCACTATCCCAGATCCTGGTGAAGAACAGCAAGTGTCCAAATCATGCACACAGTTTCTACCTAAAACTTGCTATGTGATAAAAAACTGAAGCTTTGATAAGTTAAGGGTTCAACAAGCTTTATATTAAAAACAATCCCCAGCCTTTCAGGGATAGCTTTAACAAGGCTAACTACGCTGTTCAATGTACGAGCCAGAAATTACAGAGGTGCCAAGAAGTGAAACCTGCCAATCAAGTGTTTGAAACTTGACTTTATGAAATTGCATACACTAGCAATAATACAATGAAATAAATAAATAATAGCACTCAAGTTTTTCTGACAAGGTTAATGAAGCATTTCAATAAACATTTGCATCTAATTTGGTCCTAACATTGGCAAGAAGTATGCTCCACAAAATGTTAGTTTCTATCCTCAACCTCTAGGGATGTTCCTCTGGAAAGGAATACATAATACACACCTTTCCCCATTCTGCGTCAAGCCCACTACATCGCATCTTTATATAAATCATTTGACGGCCCAACTCCGTTTCAACTTTCTTTCTCAAGTAAGTTTCTTCTTGGCCAAATGCTTCCAAGTAATTGCTGTAATGTTTATATGCAGCTCGTAAAGCATCTTGAATTTCCTTTGGCAAGGGTCTCACATTCTGCACAAGCCATCTAGCTACAATGAGACACCATAAAAATACATAATATCATAAGAGAGGAACTCATTCCTGTTGAGACTGTATCCCTGTCAGGATGACAGCCATTACAAGATTTGAAACTTGTTTAGCATGAAAGTTAAATTAAAATTAATTAACATTCACTCAGGCCAAGTTCATGTACTGAACCTTCAATCTTTAAGTCTATCTTGAAATTTGTCCATGTCTTTTGTAAAGGCCTCTATATATTCTAGCATAATTTTGTTTTACCCCATTTGCCTAGTTTATATTTGAGTGTTAAAGCCTTGATACTCAGCTAAGAAAACAAAATGCACATTCAGAAACGCGAGTTATACTTAATAAGTATCTCAAGAATCTGAAAAAGAAAAAATGAACCTCGCCTGTTTGCCCACTTATTTCATCTAGCTCCATTCTCAAGGATTCCAAAACTCCACAAAACTGCTCCACTGCCTCAGCTGCATGCCATGCACTTGCTAAAGCTTCCTGTCCAGCCTTATCATCGGTATCCTTTGACAATGCATTCATAACATCAGCCTGTCAAGTAAATGAGAATTAGAAGAAATCAAGAACATCTAGAAGAATTTATGGACATATGTGTATCTGAGTTGATGAGTTTGAGATCCATAGATGGTGGTGTTCTACCTTGCAAAAATCCTACTCTCTTTTGGAACGGATTTGGCCATTAAAATGACATGGAAGCCAAGGAGGAAGTACTTGAAGATGAAGTACAAAGGACTTAGAAGCATTTGCTTTGTTTTTAGATTATTATGGATAGTCACGAAGAAGACAAATTAAGTATTGATGAAGTCTAAATTTTTTCGTAGAACTGAGGAATTTCGGTGGCCTAAGGTCATGCACCTTTCTGACAGAAAATTGTTCTTATAAAGAGTACTTTGGTGGGTAGCTTCCAGGTGTGAACATGTACAAAAATAATAACAATAGAAGAGAGATTAATTATGTTCACTTCTTGACCTAGTTTGAGACTCACTAAATCAACCAACAATCACGACTTCTTCTGTCCTTGTTATCATACCTACCTAGCACAGAATGGGATGGTATTGAAGCTTCCAAAGCATCATGAGATATTGTAGTAGAGAATAGAAATACACTGCAGTAGAAAATAAGCATACACTCTAGTTTGGCATGTTCCTTTCATTATTCAAATTGCAAGATGTAAGTGAATCAATGCCCATCTAAAATCCATAGGCAAACAGACATGCACTTGCAAAACAGAATTGAACTTGAGCAAATTAGACTTAACTTGCACAAAGTACTATTAATTTCAAACTTAATGACAAAGACAATTCAATTTGTATTCCTGTTAGACAATGCAACTCAAACAAAATACCCAAACAAAAATGTCACCCCATAAGTAATTAGTGTATAAACTATTATACCTAACAACACTCATTTGCAAAGGCTCCAAGGGTTTCTAGCTAGCATGTTGAAGGTGAAGGTAGATGCATGTTCAAGGGTGATTTCAATAGCCATTATTGAGCAAACAATGGCATGCATAATGAGGCAAGGAAGCTTCATTTATAGTGAGCAGGGCCGTACAGTACAGCAGCAGCATGAGTCTGGGCTACTATATATTCACTAGTTGGACTTCTACCTGAGTTCTGGGCACACACATCCATTGAAGAGGAAGCTGGCTATTCCGCATTACTACTTCCAGTGTTGTTAAGAATTGCATATTTAGAATCCGGAAACACACAATTACCTAGGCATCTGAGTTTGGGTAAAGAAGAAAGAAATTCCTCACAAATCTTACCGTCCGAATCAATTAGTTTGTTGAAACAGGGGGGCAGAAATTTAAAGTCAGATTCAATTGATCATAAACCAACTCCATACTTAGAAAACTTTGGAGATTTTGAACTAAGAATATTTCAACCTTCTCCTACATCTACAATTTATATAAAGAATGCTCTAGAATCTTATGACAAAGACTCATGAGAACAACCTTGTCCACACCAAAAATCTTTTGAAGCATCCATCATAAATTGTAGCATTTTAAACAAATAAACATTATGAGCATCATCCATTTGTGTATATGTATGTACATGGTTAGCCAATCCAAAAAAACCACTTAAATTCATAAAAAGATTTATCATATTATCTTCAAGAAATGTGGATAAATTAAAATTTAGAACCAGGATGAGCACGTGAGAAAGCTAGTTGTAGAGTTTGTCTCGCTTGAACACTCAATGGACAAAAGGGTACCTATCCTAGTGTTTGAGAATCAACACTTGAAGTAATAAGAAAGACAAATGGAAGAGAAAGAGCACCAATTGATGAAGTAAGAGAACGAGGCTAACCCACCTCATCCCAAGCCTAAAAGCAAGATCCAACCCAATGCTCAAAAGGCAAAACAAGAAGCTAAAATGTGATAGACTCGAACCAAGGGAAAAATCACTGTGATTCAATGCATCATGCAAGGTTTTGAGGGCAGGCATAAGGCCACCACTGTGTACCAACTACATAATTTGGAGGAGAAGGTCAGGAGTCACAGGGCTGCCACCACCAGCAAGAGGCCTGATAAGGACCTTGCACATATCATACCAGACACGAGATTGTCAAGAAGCAGGACCACAAGGTATTGCTTAACCCTAGATCACATCAATATGATGTTTGTGTGGAGGGATTCTAGTCAGTTTAAGAATGAAAATAGGCACATCAATAGTAAGATGAGAATCATCATATCTTTGCATTAGGGAAAAATTGAACCTCAGTTATAAGGTGTGAAAATATTTATAAATATTAGATAAGTATTCACATGATCTCCAAAGATGGGAAAAGACTGAAATGTTTTATAATCATGCAATTGACTACATGTTAAGGTCAATTGGGTCTAACCTAGATGGTTGAGACTAGTGTTACCCTCTCCCTACAGGTTCAATTCCCGCAAGTAACATGATGAGATCTTATAGAGTATATTGTTGTAATGTTTGAGACCTGTTATTGATCTGGCCTTGTGCCCTGGAAAATCTAGGGTTTACCTTAGGTATTATCCTCTGATTAGGGAGGCTTAGGTGTTCACATAATACTTTACCTAAAAAACAAAATAGTCAAGATAGCATAATTTTATTAATGACCAATAAAAGACCACGTGAGAGCACAATACATCACTATATCATGACAAGCAGATAAGTCTACAACAATATACTATTTTTCATGTACAAGCTGTGTTGCTTCCCTGCTCTACTAGAAGCATAACATATAGGATATTATGTAATAAACATACAAAAATACAAATTTTAAAATGGGTTAATTTTGATTTGGCAAAACTAAGAACTAATTCTTGACTTCATAATTTCTCAGAGTGGCTTGGGACAACAGTGCAACCAAAAGAAAACATTACATACGCATCCAAATTGAATAAGTTTATAGAAATATAAAAATGTTTAGCAACTTGATAGAGGATACAAAACTAGGGCAATAGTAGGGATTGTATTTTCATTTCCATAGGCAAACTAACAGCACTAAAAAGGATTGAAGATTTCTTTCATTGAAGAGAAACTTCCAAATGACTTGTCTTTATCCAAATAAGACATCGAAATTAAATCTCAAAATTATCATCTTCATCCAACTATGAGGCCTGAGCTACAACTTCCTCCTCTTCATCCTCAATCACCAAATACGGATTGTGCATAATAAGCCGGAATTTATATACCGTGAAAACATAGAATCTGATAGTTGCACATTCCTTGGCCAGATGGCTCCTACATTCCTTGGCAAGTGCCAATCAGGACAATTAGGGTAAAACTCATAATACCCTCCAAAAAATTGAAAATATAAAAAACAACATTCCACCCGTGGGTAGTCGTTCTTTTAATAAAAGACTTGGTGTCTGCCTCACAGAACAGGATCAAATCCTTCAAGCAGATCAATGCACCTATCAATATATGGATAATGGATCCTATGGGCAGAGAATGTATTCTTCACACATGTATACCCAAACCCTTAATGTCAGCACTGTTTGACATACAGAAAAATAATCCTTAATGTCAGAAATTAGAATCCCCCTTTATATTGTACATTGTAGTCTTTGCATTCATGGAAACCTGAATATCAAGTATATAGTTCACATATACAACACTGTACCAGTTGGAATCTGAAGGGCTAAATGTTTTGTTAAAATTAATATTCTTTTGAATCTCTTCAAATGGGAAGAGCACTATAACAAGATTTCTATCAAGAATGCATCTAATTGTCCCAAATCTAACTATTGTAAAACATGTAGCCATGCATCCCTTGTGGTAGCCAAAAACCCCATAAAACAAAGTATCAATAATTCATCTGACAGTTGTCAAAATCCCAGTCAGAAAATTAACAGAGTGTGACTCAAAGGAAGAGTTACTCATGAATATACAGTCAATGCTTAAATCTGGCAGCTTCAAAGGTTCTATGATTTCAATGTACAGTATATGAACAATCTGGCAGCTTCAAAGGTTCTACGATTTCAATGTGTTCCTCCATGTTCATATTTAGAGGCTCCGCAACAGAATCTGCCTGACTGACAGCATCAACATTTGAGGGGATTCTACTATCAGACATTCTACTTGAAACAAATTTTTTTCACCTTTTTGAATAGCCTCTCTGCTCATCAATTCTGAATATCTATATGCAACATAAACATACATACACACACACATTTTTTGATGATTAAATCCTAGACCCGCTGAATCTTGGAAAAACCAAAACAAAAAGGTAAATAATGGCATTCAACATATATAGATTTGTTAACAAACCTCTGATCCATGGGTGTCAAACATTCCCCTTCATGTGGCTCAAATACTGCAATTGTGTGCTCCCCAGATGCAACAACATACAGGATCTGCAAATCCTTTCTCTGCAGAGAAGGTAATATAACTGGTAGAAGCTGCACTTTGCTGCCACAGAACAGCATCACAAAAATTGAAGGATTCTATTTTTGTTTGACCTTTTAAAAATGTAAGTCAAACATAATCAAAAGTTCCATGCATATTGCAGAGTTGAACAAAGAACATGCTAATGAGAATCCTAATCAGAAAGCAAGATTTACCTTTCAATTTTACCAAGCTGGTTTTGTTCTCCATCTCCCCAACCATAGATAATTCCTCCCTCTGTTATTGCAATGGAGTGTCTAGAACCTGCAGAAGCTTGAATGACCCATGCACCCTCAAGAGCATATAAGGCATATACTCGATGTTAACCAAACGGGAGAAATGAAAACACAGAATTGAGAAAAACTTTCCAGCAGAGGAAAAACTTAGAAAATTGAAGAATGTAATGTGATTATTCAAAGGGGAATGTTGTTTGTAATGCCTTAATCACATGACGCCCCCTTCTTCCTTGCCTCTACATGGTAGGGTTAACATTGTTTGCGTTGGTGCATTTTTTTTCCCCATGAGGAGTTCTTTTCTGTGTTTTTTCCCATGGATTGTTTTTTTCATTATTTGGTCTGTTGGTGGGTTACAGATTCACTATGATCAGTAAATACTCAAAAGAACTCTCTAGATCAACACTCGACATCTGAATTGTGTAATTCCAAAAGGCAGATTCCATATGCAAACTATCCCATTTGAAATTTAAATTTTGCATTTGCAGTGAATCAGTGTGTAATAGAGGGATTGGCTGTTGCAAATTTTACCATCAGAACATGTGCAACGTCACCCAGATTCGCTACAAATTCTGCGACTAGCAATATTTGGGGTCGACTAGCAATCTTTAACGAAGGACATATTTTAGGAGTTCAGACAGATCACTATAAAACTGCGAAACTGCTCAGTCCACATGTTCCACAAGAAGCTGCATTTGACATTATTGGAAATATAATTAAAAGAACCACAAACGTATTGATGAAATCCTTCAATGCAACCAGCAGGAATTCCAGCCCACTCCTATCTGAGCCTAAGCTCTGAGAAAATAGTCTAAGATCCCGTTTCGGGCTTCCGAGGATGATGTATTTCATTTCACTATCCAAACATCAGGGATTAAGGCCTCACTGATTTGAATACCTAATCCTATGATCTCTAAGCTTTCACACCTAATG
>LPNX010118093.1:106832-160271 GCA_001517045.1 Pseudotsuga menziesii
ATTTTTTGTTTACATGAAGTTAAGACGGTGTTGTCGCTATAGCGATGGTAAGGCATGGATACAGCGACGTCAAAGGCTTTAGGCATGGATACAGCGACGGCTAAGAGTCCCGGCGTGGATACAGCGACGCCTCGTTCCTGTTACATCGGATTTTACATGCAAAAAGTAAGAAACATGGGAAACCTCCGTGGCAAAATTGATCACTTGTACTAGTGAGCAACTAGTTTTGGCCATACTCTCGAAGCTTAGCCCTGACTATTTAGTGTTTGTTTCGAACTTCCATGCCACCAAGTTGATATCTCAAGCCTGGAAGATGCCTAAACTTTCATAGTTCATGGAATCCCTCACACAAGAACAAGATAAACTGGTGATGATGGGCACCATCAAACCTTCCAAAGACCAAGCTTTGGTTGCTGGAGATTCGAGGGTGGATTCAAAAGGCAAGAAGAAATCTAAGAAGCCACTTGAGCAAAAGAGAGACAAGAACAAGTCTCCAGAGGAGCCCCAAGGTTCCAACAAGAACTTCCAGAAGAAGAAGAACAAAGGAGAAATGAGCAAATGCGCATACTGTAGTAAGGGAAATCATCCTGAAAGCTCCTGCATGAAGAAGCAAATTGACATCCTGACCCAACTTCTGGAGAAGAATAACATCTCCCTTCCTAATAGCTCAAAGAAGAGGGAAGGAGGATCAAATTCAGAAGACAGAGAGAGAGTTCATGCATTGGTTGCTGGCACATCAAGCTCACCTAGTTTCATCATAGATTATGGAGCTTCAAGACATATGATTTCGACCAAGGAGGCATTCACCTCTCTTGACATGTCAAAAGTTCCACCAATAGTACTGGGAGATGACTCTCTCACCGAAATTTTGGGCAAAGGGAGGATTGATATTGACCATGGTAAGTTCAACAATGTATTGTATGTTCTAGGTCTTGCCTCTAACCTCTTGTCAGTGTATCAGATGACCCACACAGGGTCTCCAAAAAAGGTCATATTCTCCCCCGATGAAGTTGAGATTATAGAGATCTCAAGTGGTAAAGTCATTGCAAAAGGAGTTGCAAATCACACTTCGAAGGTATACATGTTTTCACATTTTCTACCCTACTAAAACCCCTCTGCTCTTCTAATTCATGCTAATGAGGCAAGCAAGATTTGGCATGAAATATTTGGCCATCTTAACTATAAGTATCTTTCTGATCTTAGTGAAAAATAAATGGTCATAGGGTTACCAAAGATTAAGTTTTCCAAAGGAGTCTGTCAAGGTTGTATCTTAGGAAAACACCCAGAGCATAAATTTGAGAAAGCTAGTCATGAGAGAATCTCTGCATCTCTTGAGTTGATCCATAGTGATGTTGCTGGACCATTTCCTCATATGTCAATGAGTCAGGCCAAATATGCATTGACATTCATAGATGACTTTTCCAGGTACTGTTGGGTTTACTTCCTGAAACACAAGTCTGAAGTTTTTGGCCTCTTCAAAGTCTTTAAGGCTTTGGTTGAAAACTAGTTTGGGAGGAAACTCAAGATCCTCAGATATGACAATGGTGGTGAGTATGTCAAGTCTGAGTTCATTCAATATTGCACAGATGCAGGTGTTTAGATGCATCATTCAATCCCTTACACATCACAACAAAATGGTGTTGCTGAGAGAAATAACAGATCATTGAAAGAGATGGCAACCTGAATGATGGAGGTTAAGAATTTTCCACCGAAGTTTTGGGCTGAACCTATAAACTCCACATCCTATATTCAGAATAGGGTGACTCATAAACAACTTGATGGTATTGAAGGATGGAGTGGGCACAAGCTAGATGTGACCCATTTCAGGATTTTTGGCTCAAGGGCTTGGGCTAGAATTCCAACAGAAAAGAGGAAGGCTTTACAACCCCAAAGCCGAGAGTGTCTATTTTTTGGGTACTTTGAAGATTCAAAAGAGTACAATTTGATCAATTTGAGCACAAACAAAGCCTTCATTGAAAGGAGTGTTCAGTTCTAAGAAGAGCCTTTAGCAGAAGTTGAAGTTGGAGAGTCTTCTTCACCACCAGAACCACTAAATGTAAGTGAAGAGATAAATGAGTTTGCTGATTCTAATATGTCTGATAATGATTATTTAATTGCAGATCCTAACAGTCCTACAAGACCAAAATGGGTAGCAAATACCATTCATGCAGCTGGGGAACTAGCGGGAAATCCTAGTGATTCTAGGAGGACTAGATCTCAGTTTGAGACTCCCCTATGTATGAAAGACCCTTTGTTTGTAGAGAAATGTTATCTAATGGTTGAATCAGACCCATAGACATATGAATATGCAACACATGATCCAAGATGGCAAACAACAATGAAAGAAAATTTCAACTCACTCCAAAAGAACAACACTTAGGAGCTGGTTGATCTTCCCCTAGGGAGGAAGCTAGTTCAATGTAAGTGGGTTTTCAAAACTAAGTTTGTTATTGATGGTCCACCTTTTAAATATAAGGCAATATTGGTAGCCAAGGGCTACTCAAAGGTACATGGTATATACTACTATGAGACCTTTGCACCAGTGGCAAAGATGGACTCCATCAGGCTAGCCTAAGCCATTGTTGCTTTGAGGCAGATATTACTGAATGTATTTACATGCAACAACCTCAAGGATTTGTTACTAATCCATCTCTTGTGTGCAGGTTAAAGAAATCATTGTATGGGATTAAGCAAGCCCCCAGGGCTTGGTATGCCAAGATTGATGGCTTTCTGCTATCATTGAGTTTTGTTCGATGCAAGTCTGATCCTAATGTTTATTTGAAGTTGATTCATGGTTCTTTGATGATTATTGTCTTGTATGTGGATGACCTTCTGATTACAAGAAGCTCAAAGAATGAAATTTCCTCCTTGAAGGATGCAATGAACCATGCATTTTCTATGACTGATTTGGGGCTATTGAGCCAATTCTTGGGTCTCAAGATTGCTCAAACCAAACATGGAATAAAAGTACATCAGTCCAAGTATGCTTTGGATTTGCTGAACAAGTTCAACATGAAAGATTGCAAGCCAAGCAAGACTCCCTTCCTTTCAGGAGTTAAGCTTGTAGAAGCAGGTTCTTCTCCTATGGTAAATAATACACTGTATAGGAAACTAATTGGGTGTTTGCTGTACCTTACACATACTCGACCTGATATTTATTATGCAGTAAGTGTGGCTTCAAGATACATGGATCAGCCCCATGAGATCCATTGGAGAGCAGCCAAAAGGATCCTTAACTTTGTTCAAGGAACAAGGACTCATGGGATCTTCTACAAAGCTAAATCTGATCTTGATTTGATTAGGTTGACTGACAGTGATTGGGCAGGTGACAACACAGATCTAAAGTCAACATCAGGATATGTGTTCATGCTTGCTGAAGGACCAATCAACTGGTCAAGCAAGAAATAAAGTGCCATTGCACTCTCATCTACAGAAGCAGAGTACAAAGGAGTTGTAAATGCAACAACTCAATGTTTATGGTTGCAGGGGTTACCTGGTAAGTGTGGCTTCGAATCAGAATACTCAACTACTATCTATTGTGATAATCAGAGTACCATTTGAATATGCAATGATCCAGTTCAGAGACAGATAACCAAACACATTGAGATCGATATGCACTACATCAGACAGCTTGTGCATGATGGCACCATTTACCTACTCTTCTGTGCATCTTCAGAACAAGTAGCAAACATCTTCACTAAAGTTTTTTGTGAGAAGACATTCAGCAATCTCAAACCATTGCTGGGGATTGCTGGTCATGCTGTGAAGCATGATTGATGACAAGATTTTCAAATTTGTTTTACTGTCCTTGTTTAAGGGAGGATTTTTCCCACTGGGTTTTTGCCTCTTTCCTTGTTTAAATGGACATGCAGTATGTAAAGGGTGACTAAGCCTTATTGCTAGGCCCTATAGTTTTCTGATATTTTACTCATAAGTCAGGCTTAAGGGGGGGTGTTAGAATAATCAACCCATAGTTAGCTACCTTAGACATTAATTAATCCATTTTTGTCTTATTTGCCTAGTTTCCATATTCCACTCTATGCAAGTTGTCCTCCACATTTCCAAGATGGTCAAACTCGCTAAAACTGAGTCATGGAGCGCTTGGGAAACCTCTTGGAATCAATTCTGCTTTATTCCTGAACCTCCCTAGCACATATCTGCTTTATCTACTTTATTGCCTGCTTTTACTGAGTTTTATGGCAAAAGGGAAAGTATGACTAGGTGAAGTTGACTTGTTTTTTTCCCTCATCATCCTCCACTCTTTTCTCCTAATAAAAGCATGTATGATTTGTCCTTCCATCACCTATTAGCTTGCCTAATTTATTTTTCCAATTCATGAGCTCCTAGGCAGATTTGAAAACTGCTTTATGCACCTATGGGGGATTTGACTAGATTTAGTAAGCCTGCTTTTGACTAATTGGAATGGAATCCCAACGCATTCAAATATCTCATGTAATT
Source organism: Pseudotsuga menziesii (assembly GCA_001517045.1). NCBI lineage: Eukaryota > Viridiplantae > Streptophyta > Pinopsida > Pinales > Pinaceae > Pseudotsuga > Pseudotsuga menziesii. The sequence continues at coordinate 111,291 of LPNX010118093.1, forward strand.
ATTTATTGTGGTAGTCTATGACTTCACAAGGTTGGCTATTGTACACTTATTCAATACAGATTAGTGTTCTACTCCATATTTAGTCTCCTTTGTGTGTAATTTGCATGTTTGATTATCAATTTTTGTGAGTGCAATTGTTCTAACACCCGGGTTCAATTTACACAACTATACCCTTTAGGTACCTCACTGCATGCTTTGCAATCATCAGGTGAACATGTCTCAATGTGTTCACAACAAAGCAAATATCTGGTCTCGTATTTGTCTGGTACATCAAGGAACAAATCATCTGACGATACATCATGGCATCAACTGTCTCTGATGAAGAAACACTCAATAGCTTCAGGTTCGATGCCATAGGTGTGGTCATGGCCTTGCAGTACATCATCCTGAACCTCTTTAGGATCTCTACTCCATACTTCCCTTGTGCTAGGGAGATTCCATCCGCATTCTGCCACACCTCCATTCTTAGAAAGTAGTGCATCATATTCAAGTCCTTCATCTCGAACTCGGCAGCAAGTATCCTTCTCGCAACTTTAATGAGTTCCTATTTTCTGTCAGGAACAAGTCATCAACATATAACAGGAGCATCACTGGTCTTCCACCTTCAACCTTGAAGAAAAGGTTGGAATCCGCTTTACTCTCAATAAATCCTAGAGTCATCAGTAAGCTATCCATCTTGTCATACCATGTTGAACCTTAGGATCTTCTGCAGTTACTCCCTCTGAAGCGGAGCATCATTCTCCCTCTACCTTTTGTAATTTATGCACTGAAACATTTTGTACTGGAGTGACAAGTAGCTTCCTCTGCTACTAATATTCTATGTATCCATCTAGGGTCACTGGATACCAAGATCTTTTATCTTGAAAGAATTGTTCTTGCACCCATTTGTGAGCCTGTCATTCCTCTATAGGATTTCATCTTCAACCTTGTAGAAAAGGTTACGATCTTCATCACTCTAGGTGATCTTCAAGCTCCTCATGTATGTGTTATCCCATGGGTGCCTTATGAGCTTGTACAAGGCCTTTTTTCATTTCCACCCATGAGTCTGCCTGTCATGTGTCTTAACTTCCAATGGTTGCAAATGTCTCTTCGTAGTCTATGCCTTCTTTTTGTGAGAAGCCTCATGCTACGAATCTTGCCTTGTATCCCACGATGTTTCCATCTACTGCATGATGGAACTACGAACTTCCCTTCAGGTCTCGAGACTACATCCTAGACATCATTCTTCTTGAACTGGTCTTCATTTTCTTCTTGGCTACGTCTTCATCAAAGATGTCATTTCATTCGTCATATTATTCTTCAGCTTGTATTATTTCTCGAACTGTCATCAATTGTTCTTCAGAACAAGTCTCAACCTTCTTTGCTTCTAGGTGATTGTACACGATCTTTCCTACAAGTCATATGCACCAGTTGTGTGGTTAGAAACATTTCATAAGGCGTATTCATAATGAAAAATTCTTATGCATAAATATATGATCATGCAACTATTTTAGCCAATACAACATTCATCTATATCTCACGGAAACTTTCTAGATGCCTTCCATCTCTACTAGGACAACATTGAGATTGTGCACTAATCCAATATGTCAACAAAGAGGTTTCATTCTAGATAAGTAGCAATGGAGAATTGTATAGCACCATGGGCTACTTACCCATCACATGCATACTAGTAGTATACTGTCATTAATGCAAACATTCTATCATGCATAATACATAAACTGAATATAAACAAATGCATTGTTGGGTAAAATTATTGTTATTTAATTTACCTTAATTTAATTATCGACCGGAATACATATACTTTGAGCTGCTACACCGTATGTGCAGGCAAAGTGGTTTCAATGCTCATGCTAACAGTAATTTAGTCTATTCATAGACAAGAAACAAAATGTAATTGATGGAAATATTACTCTATTGAATGACCAATGCTAAGAGTTATTAGGTCTATCCTAAAGAAAGGAAAATCAACTTGCTAATCCCTATCTTACAGTCTACCACACTGTCAAATTCAATGTAACCTACCGCAACCTTAAGCTACAAGAATCTTCCCAAAGCAATCATCGATCTATACTAAGCTACAACAACCTTAAGCTATGCTAATTATGATCTATTCTTCAGGACAAGCAGCCTACCAAGAAAATAACTTAGTAAATACAAACCCTAGTTCCAACCTTACCTACAAAATGAATATGCTGAGCCAATCCTAATGACTTTGTATTGTATCTAAGACTGCAATCATTAACCCTAGAGAATCTGATGCCTAAGTTTATACAAACACTTATCACTCTCAACAACTACTGAAATGAAATCTGTCTCTCTTAACTCTAAATCATCCACAAACAGTTAACAAGATGAATTTTGGACTTGCTGCTAATATCAAACATATTCTACCTGTGTTCTATGCACACCAAAGTATATTGGAACTATTCACTCTCATTTGCATGTACTATGAGACTGATATTCAAATCCTAGGAACAATGCTGGCATCTACTAGTGAACTATGATTCTTTTCCTTAAGTTCATTCAACACCATGTAGTGAACAAAAGCATGATTCCAATCCCTATATCACCAATTCAAAATGTTGTTTGGCAAACCCTAGATATCCTGTAAACTCAGACCTTTAAAACCTCTGTGGATTCAATAGGTATTGCGAGCCTTTCACACTACAATCCAGCTTTTCAAACATTCTACAGTATTGTAAACTTGACAGCCAAAAAGGGTTTTAAAACAGGTATTGAAGTCATCCACTAATCAATATCACGCTGGTAGTAAAAGAAGTATGAAATCCAAGTCTATTTGCAATCCTTTGTTGATTTGATCCTACAACAAACTGAATGCACTCAAATTCATCATACAGTTTTATAAATTCTATAACTCTGAACAGATTCTTTAAACAAGTGTTGTAACCATCAAACAAGTAGTATCATGCTGAAAGTCAAAGAGATATAAAATTTAAATCCACTCTTACTACTTCTACTAAATCGATTCTTCAGGATAAACTGAATATCTTCAGACTCATATGATATCAACTAGTCTTCTGCAAACATAAATCCCATTCCAAATCACAAGTAAATGAAGACATTAACATTCCATTATAAAAACAGTGTCAATATATGCAACATTACTCTACTTACAGCAATACAAGCAACACTTAAACACAAATGAATCGGTGTTGAAGGTGGGCCCTGCCCTCAACGCCTACAAGTCTGAAATCAAAGCTTTAAGGAAATAAACGCTTGATCAATTAATAAGAACAAAGTTTACAGTCTTCTTTGTGTGTATCTCCCTTTAGGGTTTCAAAGTTACATTTTATATTTGAAATACAGAATAAAATTGACCTTGAAACAAGGATCGACCCTATCCTAACAACTGTACACTTATCTCGGCATGCATGAACCAAGAAATGGAATTCAAATCCCCTGAAATCCATACTCTGCCAAAAATGGAAGACAACAGCTCCTTGAACAAAGGACAGCCACGAAACAACACCTGGATAATCTTCATATGCATCTTGAAATCGATTTGATCCCAAGCGAGACATCTCCTCTATGGACAAAATCCCCAAAATATCTGGTTCAGTCAACATGTATCTTTGGAGCGTCGGGACAAGCGTTGGGTCAAAATGAGCAAAAGACCACTGCATGAAAGAAAACAAAGACTTATTAATTGACCCATTATTAAATGAAAACCAAAAGTTCCATTATATACATAAAACAAAGCAAAATAATAAATAAACAATTAAAAAGTCACTTACCAAAGCACCTAGCAATGTTGTTCTTCAAAAAGGCATAACCATGCACAAAACAACACTAAACAAAGCCGATTATTACTTGGTTCATGAGACTTGAAACTAGAAAATATAGTGATGGACAGTCAAAATAGGAGGCCAACATCTCCCCCAGACTGAAGATATTGCATGTCCCTATGCAAGCAAGTTCCAGACAGACAAAATTTGAAACTCATAATAGATGATCAAGCCTTGGATCAAACTCCAGAAACTGAGGCTGAAGTATTAAATAGGACTTGAACTTGAGGAGGAGATGGAGCTGTTTGTTGTTGTGCGCTAAGCAATTTTTGAAACTATTTGTCCTTGTTCTTTAACTGTTTCCTAAGACTGTGATTAGATCCTGTAATATCATCAACTAATGTTTGTAAAGAGGCTACCTTGGCCTTCAAAATTGCATTTTCCTGTTTGATAAACCGATCTATCCTAACATACTCCTGCAATTTCTTTGTCAACTTAAAATTTCACTGCCGAAAGTAATCAATTCCTTGAGCTGAAGCGTCCGTCCTATGCGATTTAGTAGACTTTGGACCTGATTTGGAAGGTGATGCTTTAGCAGATTTTAAACTAGATTTTGAAGGTGATGCTGGCAACAAAGGCTCACTGACAGGACTTGGTATTAAATAATGATGATGAGAGCCATGGGAATAAGAATTATCATGGGCAGAAGAAGCGGTGCATGAAGACAATTCAACATGTATAGGCTCCTTACCTTTGGATTCCCTTTTCCTCACTTTAACATCCATGCTACGAGTAAATATTCGATTGGGTGAAGTAAACAAATTTTCATGACCCTTTTCTCCCCTAGGCTGAGAGCTTACACGCTGCCCCTTAGATACTGAAGACTTCTTAGTATGGGATGGGGCAACTTTCTTACAACTCGTAACAGCTGGTTCCTGAGCATGACTGTTTTGATGTATAGAAATATTTGTAGAGGAGGCTTTATCCACTAAATCAGGGATACAAGGCTCACATGGTTCATTCCCCAGGGATGATTTAAGATGAGAATTGGACAACTCATATACAAATTGCCCCCATACCCAATCCTTTTTCTTTAACTCAGCTAGAATAAGCATATTGATAAGTCCATGATGGTAGAGACTATGAGTCGGATTCTCTAAGTTTTTTCTAACTTGTGAATCCATCTTACTCAAGCTCTTCCAAAAATAAAATGGAAAATTGAGAAGCTTACCAAACTCAAAGTGAGCTAGCAGGCAAAAATGACAGGCTTTGTAAGTAGAGAATCAGCCTTCACAGGTAATCAGCTTGGTGATGATCATTAAGGAATTGTGAAATTCATCTCTAACCCAGAGCTTTGAGAAGCCCTTTTCTCCTTTTACAGCCAAAAATTCAGGTTTGAAGACACAGTCATAGTCTTTTCGTGGCAACCGAAAATTCTTAAACCATCGATCCCTTGTGCGTGGGATCCCTATATCCAATGCAATTGACTCCTCTGTAACTGGAAACACCAATGACCCGACCTTGGCTGTGTGCCCGTCGAAACCTAAGGCAAACTACAAGGAAACAACATCATCATGGCCTTGTAAATTGGTTAAGAAAGAATGCCACCCATCTCGATTGAACATCTCCTTGCATGCTAAAAATTCAGGCATAATTAATAACTGCCCATACTCTGAGGGTTCATGCTGGTTAAGCATCGTGGAGGACAGGAAAAGGGAAGACAACAAACTAACAAAGACCAGACAGTCAATTCAAAGACAATGGAGAACTGCATCAATCTTTCTCTCGTTGGCGATGGGGAAAACTAGAAACAACCCGAAAGAATAATGACAAAGGGTGGTAATGATAGCGGCAGACGTGGTAAAGGAAATCATTTCGAGCTGTGGCACATACTGCCCACGTTGCAGTGAATTATGCCCATATGAACACGTTTTGATTAACCATTACCTCATGGCGCTTAAAAATCCCAATTGCAATATATCAATGTTATGATTTTTATTTAAAAATGACACATTGATAACATAAAATAAAGTATTGCCGAAGGTTAATGTCATAAAATGATTTTCAAAAAAAATGGTGGGATATCAACTATATAGATGATAAGGTTATCATACGATGCCACCATTTATCGAACTTTACAGTAAAGGAAAAATCACGTGGTTTATAATAATACTTAATTTAAAACAATTAAGACTTATCCTAACATTCAACGTTCATTACCTTTACCACGTAACATGCCAATTTCTAACTTTTTATTCCGGTACCCCATCCGGCACTTGATCCGGCACCTCAGCCAATCTAAGATACATGGATATTTCGAGCTGACAAAGGTGAAAAATAATTACCAGCATATGTTGAAGGAGTGATAATTACCAGCATCTTTAACATCTGTAGTGATATTAAAGCAGATGTGCTCAAAGCAGTGTTGTTAAAGCAATTGGCCTTCCCAAAATACACCACTTGTATGAGTGAAAAAGGCAAGTAAGATGGATTGAAAATTTGTTTTACCCCAACAATCTCGTGGCACAATTACCTCATTTCAAGGTTGTTGCTTCACCTGACCACATAGAAACAGAGCTGAGTCATAAAACCAATTTTTATTAACAGTATAAAAATTAAGTACAATTCATAGACAATCAGTCTCACTCCTGTATTCTAACTCCAATCATGAGCACAGACTTCGTTCTCATCATTCATATAGAAATTTTTCCACCAAGACATGTGCCTTAAACACAAGACAAGAGGAGCACTAAAGAAGCCAATGGGGTACTGGCCAACTTGACTCAGCTTCACACAAGACAGTTTGAGGAGTGAAAAGAAAAACCAGTACTAAGGTTCACAGCTATGTTCATGGACTCAGAAAATATCAGGCATAAACCCTTTTTTCGCAAGGATCAGGTAACCAGAATTCAGAGCATCTGAAGATGATTATCAACTGGCTATTACAAAAAGTCTCCTTAAATTTTATTTAACCCACACATATGACTTCTCTTTAACATTTACATAGGTACATCGTTCATACAGACAAGTATAGATGAGGCTTTTAAAAGAGATATCAGAGTCAGAACCCACTGCCAGCAAGCCTGTTCAGTACTCCGATGGGGTAACTGTGACACCTAAGAAGATTCTTCCCCAGGAAGATGCCCCATTTCCAACAGGCCTGTTCAGTACCCTGATGGGTTTGCCTGTTCATACCACAGGTCGGTACCCGCTGCCAGCGGACCTGTTCAGTATCCCGGCGGGTTAACCTCTTACACCCATTTTCTATCAGAGGCCCTTGTCCCAAATTCATCTTAAAGATAAAGTTTATGGTTTTCTTATACAGAGATGAGTGGGGTAGCAGCTCTGAAAACCATCTAGGAGTGGGATGGCATTAAAATTGGAAGAATGTTCTTGATACATGCCTGTAAAAAAATTGTCCAAATGAACAACTAACCTCTATAAATGTATAAGATGAAGGTCATGAAGGACACAAATGTATACATATATGTGTATTTGATAATATGGAAGCCAATGGATAATAATCAACAGACAGCTCAGTCCTCGGGACCTTTTTCCCATAATAGTGCTTGTCTGAATAATAACTCCATACCCATAGCTGTTACTACTTAAAAAACAATATCCTCGTTCCTTCTAGTGTGAAACCAAGTCAAAATGACACTAGTAACCCATAAGTTCATAAGTAAAAACCCTTTTGAAGCTTAAATAACTCATGGAGGCAGTGCTAGATAGATAAGCACTTATATGAATAAAGAGGACAAGTCTGAAAAACCTAACAGCACACATTTATTTACTTGATACAGTCATTCCAATTACCCAGTGAAACTCAGAAATTTAATCCAAAATGACTGAAAATAGGAATAGTGACAAAAAGACTTCCCTTTTGTTTTCAAAAACATCCTGAGCCTCACTGAAAAGAATATCTGCATCCTTCAAAAATAAACCTAGTAACAAAAAACTCATGTACATATATAAAAAAAAACAATTTCATTGAATGTTACTGTGAGAGAGTAGGAGATGAAGAAGTCATTTCTTCACCTACCAGCTCTAGTTCAGATTGCTGACTCATGTTATGAATGAACTCTTGCTTAGAAAGAGGCTTATGATATACCTTTAACCGATTTCCATTCACCACAAATGTAGTTTGTTCTTCATCTATTGTCCTTATTTTGACAGAACCATTATAAAAAACAGTCACAATTTCATATGGTCCCATCCATATAGTGGTAAGCTTACCTTTGAAGTGTTTAAACCGTGAGTCAAACAACAGAGCCCAATCAACTTCTTCAAAAGTTTTCTTCTTCAAAAATTTGTCATGCCATTTAGTCCTCTGATTCTGTATTAAAGCAGTTCATTGGACAGCATCTTGTCTGATTTCATCAAGCTCATTCAATTGCATAAACCTCTGCTCCTGGGATTCATCTAAATTCAAGCTCAATTGTGCAGCAGTACGAAAAGTCTTCACCTGAAATTCTATAGGGAGCAAAACCCGTTTTCCATAAACAAGCTGATATGGGGTATGCCCTGTGGTGTTTCTCCACGTAGTTCTATAAGCCCACAATGCCTCTGGTAGCTTGTCTGCCCAGTCCCGGTGATGCATCTGCACAGTCTTGGTTAAAATGGCTTCTAACACTTTATTTGTTGACTCCACCTGACCATTTGCTTGGGGGTGGTAAGGAGAAGATTTATAGTGTTTAATTCCATATTGCTCAGTCAGTGCTTTCATTGATTTAGAGACAAACTGTGCCCCATTATCAGTTACAATTTCACAAGGAATTCCAAAGCGAGTGAAAATGTCTTCATAAATGAACTCTATGACTGATTTCTCAGTGGCCCTTAATAGGGATTTTTCCTCCACCCACTTAGTTACATAGTCAGTACAGACTAATATATATCTTTTCTTTCATGACATTGGTGAGATTGGTCCAACAAAGTCCAATCCCCATTTTTCAAAAGGTTCAATTTGTACTTGGGCTTGTAAAGGCATTTCATCCGCAGCAGTGGGTCTTCCCATTCATTGGCAGCTGTCATAGCCTTGTACATATTTTTCATCATTTTTAAAAAGTGTAGGCCAATAATACCCTTGATGTAACACCTTGTATGCTGTCCGCTTGTCTGAAAAATGCCCTCCACAGGGTCCATCATGACAGGCTTGAAGGATATCATACATCTCATCCTCCCTCACACACCACCTGATAATCAGATCTGGACCGGTTCGAAAGAGGTCATTACCTACCCATGAGTAATCAGCACTTTGCTGTATGATTCCTCATTTTTCATAGGATGATAGATGAGCAGGTATTTTCCCTGTGACCAAGTAGTTGGCTATATCTGCAAACCATGGTGTTTTAATAGAAACAACAAATAAATGTTCATCAGGAAAGGTATCATCTACAGGAACATTATCATCAGTATGAGTCAATCTTGAGAGGAAATCTGCAACCAGATTTTCCTTCCCTGGTTTATCAACTATAGTAATGTTAAATTCCTATAGCAAAAGCAACCATCTAGTAATTCTGCCACTAGTTATAGGTTTATTCATCAAAAATTTAATAGCAGAATGATCAGTATGGACAAATACATCATAACCAATAATATAATGCCGGAATTTATTGATGGCATGAACCACTGCTAGAAACTCTTTTTCAGTTACTGTATATTTAAGTTCTGCTGGAGTTAAATTTTTACTGATGAAGTAAATAGCATAGTAGGACTGATTTTCTTTCTGTCCAAGCACTCCCCCTAAGGCAGTGTCTAAAGCATCAGTTTGTATATGAAAGGGAAAAGACCAATTTGGTCCCCGCAGAACTGGTGTTGAAGACAATTCTAATTTTAAGGTGTCAAAGGCTGTCTGACAGTGTTGATCCCAACAAAAACCGGTCTCTTTGACTAATAATTTGAATAGTGGAGCTGCTATCTTGGTAAAATTAGCAATAAACCTATGATAGTAACCCGCATGTCCCAGAAAAATTCTAACTTCTTTTTGTGTAGTTGGTGGAGATAAACCAGTAATGATTTAAATTTTTGTTGGATCGACCTTAATACCTTCTGATGAAATGTGGTGCCCTAAAACAATGCCCTCAGTTAACATCATCTTACACTTTTCATGACTTAAGGAAAGATTTGTTTCTTGACACCTAATTAAAACTTTCTCTAGGTTATCTGAGGCTTCCTTGAAATCATTACCATAAACTGTGTAGTCATCCATATATATTTCCACACAATCATGGACTAAATCAGCCAAAATACCTAACACTGCCCTCTGGAAAGTGGCAGGAGTGTTACACAACCCAAATGGTAACACCTTGTAAGCATAAGTTCCCCATGGGCAGGTGAAAGTAGTTTTCTCCTGATCCTCTGGGGCTATCCTGATTTGGTTATACCCACTGTATCCATCTAGAAAGGAAAAATACTGTTTTCCTGACAAGGTGTCCAAAACCTGATCTATGAAAGGAAGAGGAAAGTAGTCTCTAAGAGTTGCTTTGTTTAATTCTCAGAAATCAACACATATTCTCCACTTACCTCCCTTCTTTGGAACAATTACCAATGGAGATACCCATTTGCTATCAGAAATGGGATAGATAAAATCTGCATCCAACAATTTTTGTAACTCATCCTTCACAATGTATTTAAGCACATGATTCATTCTTCTCTATGGCTACCTTATTGGTCTAATATTTTCCTACGTATAGATGTGATGAATGCATGTGTCAGGATGAATGCCTTTCATGTCTGTATAAATCCAAGCAAATGCCCCAGACTGTGCTTTGAGTAAATTAACTAATTGATTTTGCTGGTCTTGAGACAGATTTGCATTAATAAACAAAGACCTTCCTAGACTAATCTCCATTGGTATGGTTGAGGCTCCAACCTTCTCATCTATGAATAAAACCATTGATGATGAGATGGTTGAAGGGTAGAATTGTTCTTGAAAATCTTCTGTGAAAACATGGTCTAAGTGAGAGAAGGACTGGGGGAACTCAATACTAGTAGTGGCTGAGAAAAATTGATCTAGGATATCATCTTCAGTCTGGTCTTCCAGCCCCCTAGTTTGACTGATGGATAGTAAGGGTTGTTCCACGTCCTCATCCTCGTAAGGCCCACTCTTTAACCATAGCACGTTTTCTGATACAGGCTGTGCTGGGGGATAAATAATAAGGTTCTGTAGAGAAGTGCCATTTGATATAGTTAAAATGTTTTCTCTGCAACCTATAAAGGCATTGGCAGTGGCTAACCAGGGCCTGCCTAGTATAACAGGATGTTACCCCATTGGGTGTTTGGTTTGGAGTACCAGAAAATCCACTGGATACTCCCAAGAAGCTACTGTGACAGTAATGTCATCTAATGCCCCCACATGTTTAACTGTGCTCCTATCAGCCAACTCCAAAATAGTAGGAGTAGGTCTGAGGAGATTATGCAACTGAAGTCTCTACATGGTGGTCATAGACATGACATTAATTGCAGCCCCGAGGTCAACTAGAGTGTTTCCTATTAGAATATCATTAATGCAAATGGTCACCACTGGGTTCCCAGGATTTGCAAATTTTGGAGGTAAGGAACAGTCTGAAATATAATTGGACAGCTGGCCTATAACATGTATTGTGGGTGGATATTTTTGTTTTCGACCAGGTTTCTTCAAGCATAATTCCCTTACCATTTTTGAATAGATAGGAACGTCTCTAATGGCCTGAAGTAATGGAATCTTGATACAAACATTTTTCAACTCATTTTCCAAATCAAACTGTGGATGAACCACATGCTTCTCTATTAATAACCTCTCCGGATAAGGGGGGTTGTTATTCAATTGTGGATGAGCAGATGATTGGAAATTTTGAGTTCCAAGCACTTGAGTGTTTTCTGAGGCAATCTGCACTTCTTCCTCCTCTGAAATTTCTTTTTCAGTGCTTTCTTCTCCAGACTCTTCTTGAATAATCACTGTTGGAGGAGTTTTATTTAATGTTTTCCCAGACCTTAATTGTATTTCTTGGATAGGAGATGAATGGATCACATAATTTGGGGCCATTTGTATTTCAGTATTATTAAGAGGCTGGGATGGTCTGTTGTTAGGGTTTGGGATAGGTTGAGCTAGCAACAACGTAGGTCGAGGTGGGTTTGGATTTTGATATTGTTGTGGAACTGGGGGTATAGGAGGAAGTGCAGGTGGTGTAAAGCCAGGTAATAGCTGTTGCATATTTGGGGGCATTGGACAATAACTAGGAGGAGTATGCGATGGGGCTATTAGTTGTATTCCTCCGTAGGACTGTCCTTGTGGTCCCCCATAGGACTGTCCTCGCCAGCCTTGCTACCATGGTTGGGTCTGAGTAGGCTGAGAAGGCCAATTTTTCCACATTTGTGGACTCCATGGCTGCTGAGATTGCTGCATGGGATAATAATATGCAGGGTTTGGAAAAACAGGTTTTGGGTACATGTTTTGGGGTCTAGGCTGCCAGGGCCTTTTTGATGCATATGATGGATCCATAGGTTCAGCATTAAGATTGTAAAAAGGTTGCAGTTCTGGTAAAGAAGGGAAATTGTCAGTAGGGTGTTTATCAGAGCAAAGAGCACAGACTGAAATGGTATTAAGAGGACACTCTTTCAAAGGGTGTCTTTTTCTGCATTTGGGGCAGAATATGTGCAGTGCTGCTATGTCCTCTTCCTCTTGCTGTTTCTTTGTTTTCAATGCATCAAATTGGGAACTCAAGGTGCCTAAAATGTTAGTTTTGAAATTTTCTAACAGGTTCCCCAATTCAACTCTTGTGATCCCACTATTTCCTGCTGTCCTAGAAATGCGGGAAGGACCTTCCCTTGTGCTTTTTCCTGCCTTGGCTCTACTCCTAGAATATTTTTTACATAGTTCAGTAATCTCCTCAAAGGATTTATGAGATACATCACCTGATGCCATCAGGTTGAGGATTTCCACATATTCCTCCAGAATCCCCTTCAGAAAAAGAGTTCTGACTGCATCCTCCTGTAAGGTATTATACTTAGAATTCTGCAATACAAAACATAAGCGTTCTAGGAAATCCTCAAGACTCTCTTCTTCATGCTGTTGCATTTTAAAGATATCATTTTGAGAGTCTCTAGGTCCACAGTAGTCTCAGTATTTTCTGAGGAAAGCACTCTTCATCTCTTCCCAAGTTCGGATGGTGGATTCTCCTAGACCCATAAACCACCTAAGTGCAGAATCCTTAAGGGTGGCTGGGAATAGTTTTAACTTTTGTGCATCCTGTAGATAATTATAACTCCCGCACAAGATGTCAAACTCAAATAGAAAAGTGTCCAGATCTTCAGTACTTTTCTTGTAGAAGGTAGGTAATGAAGATGCTAGGATATTTTTCATACTGACATCCCATGAAAGATCCAAAATGGGGAAGCCAAAAGTTGTTTCAGTTCATCCTTCATGTTCTCCCTCCTCTTCCATATGGTGTCTGGTTTCTTGATCACTCATAACCAGAGGATTCCTAAACCAATTGACACCTAACATGTCTCTTCTTGGCGATGGAATGAAATCCCAACGGTCTGACCTAGGCCAAGATTGAAGATTGAAAGGTAAATCTGTGGTAGATTCTACTCAAGAAACTACCAAATTCTGAGTGTGTCCGAGAAGGGAATTCACTCTTTCTATGTTCACTGTGTCAACCAAGTTGGAATCTTCCTTTGGAGGTGAAGCTTGTTGGGTCTGTGGGATCTCTACCGAGTGTAATTGTTCACTGAATATAACCTCAGTTCCTACTAGTCTGGTCCCTAATTCCACTGAATTTTGAGTGTTGTTGTTTTCTACCTCGTTGCTGGTATTCCTATACCTAGGGTTAGTGAGGGGGGGTTTTTGTTTCCAAAAAGATCAGAATGAATTTTAATGTATCTTCCCTTACTATCTCTGGGTCTCATCAAAATTACTGAAAATGACAAAACTTATAATAAAAAATACCTATGCTACAGATAGGTTTTGAAGGAACCTGTTATAACAGATGCGCAGGTTCTTACCTCTCGTCTTACTGTCCCTTCTCCTCCAATATGCAAATACCAACAGAAAAACTGTCAAAAAATCAATAGAGAACAAAACTGATCAAAAAGTGTCTAAATGTATCTACTGCTGCTATTGCTAAATTTTGTCTAAGCAACAAAAAAAGGCAATCACACATCTATGCTACAGGTGGGTTTGAAGGAACCTGTTATAACAGATGCGCAGGTTCTTACCTCTCGTCTTACCGTCCCTTCTCCTCCAGTCTGCAACAGCTAGTCACACCTAAAAATGCTGTGAGAAATGAGCAAGATACCAGCTTACCTTGGAGAAACTCCCCGGAAAAATGCTGTTGGGTAAAATTATTGTTATTTAATTTACCTTAATTTAATTATCGACCGGAATATGTATACTTCAAGCTGCTACATCGTATGTGCGGGAAAAGTAGTTTCAATGCTCATGCTAACAGTAATTTAGTCTATTTGTAGACAAGAAACAAAATGTAATTGATGGAAATATTACTCTATTGAATGAACAATGCTAAGAGTTATTAGGTCTATCCTAAAGAAAGGAAAATCAACTTACTAATCCCTATCTTACAGTCTACCACACTATCAAATTCAATGTAACCTACCGCAACCTTAAGCTACAGCAATCTTCCCAAAGCAATCATCGATCTATACTAAGCTACAACAACCTTAAGCTATGCTAATTATGATCTATTCTTTAGGACAAGCAGCTTACCAAGAAAATAACTTAGTAAATACAAACCCTAGTTCCAACCTTACCTACAAAATGAATATGCTGAGCCAATCTCAAAGACTTTGTATTGTATCTAAGACTGCAATCGTTAACCCTAGAGAATCTGATTCCTAAGTTTATACAAACACTTATCACTCTCAACAACTACTGAAATGAAATCTGTCTCTCTTAACTCTAAATCATCCACAAACAGTTAACAAGATGAATTTTGGACTTGCTGCTAATATCAAACATATTCTACCTGTGTTCTATGCACACCAAAGTATATTGGAACTATTCACTCTCATTTGCATGTACTATGAGATTGATATTCAAATCCTAGGAACAATGCTGGCATCTACTAGTGAACTATGATTCTTTTCCTTAAGTTCATTCAACACCATGTAGTGAACAAAAGCATGATTCCAATCCCTATATCACCAATTCAAAATGCTGTTTGGAAAACCCTAGATATCCTGTAAACTCAGACCTTTAAAACCTCTGTGGATTCAATAGGTATTGCGAGTCTTTCACACTACAATCCAGCTCTTCAAACACTCTACAGTCTTGTAAACTTGACAGCCAAAAAGGGTTTTAAAACAGGTATTGAAGTCATCCACTAATCAATATCACGCTGGCAGTAAAAGAAGTATGAAATCCAAGTCTATTTGCAATCCTCTGTTGATTTGATCCTACAGCAAACTGAATGCACTCAAATTCATCATACAGTTTTATAAATTCTATAACTCTGAACAGATTCTTTAAACAAGGGTTGTAACCATCAAACAAGCAGTATCACGCTGAAAGTCAAAGAGATCTAAAATTTAAATCCACTCTTACTAATTCTACTAAATCGATTCTTCAGGGTAAACTGGATATCTTCAGACTCATATGATATCAACTAGTCTTCTGCAAACATAAATCCCATTCCAAATCACAAGTAAATGAAGACATTGACATTCCATTATAAAAACAGTGTCAATATATGCAACATTACTCTACTTACAGCAATACAAGCAACACTTAAACACAAATGAATCGGTGTTGAAGGTGGGCCCTGCCCTCAACGCCTACAAGTCTGAAATCAAAGCTTTAAGGAAATAAACGCTCGATCGATTAATAAGAACAAAGTTTACAGTCTTCTCTGTGTGTATCTCCCTTTAGGGTTTCAAAGTTACATTTTATATTTGAAATACAGAATAAAATCGACCTTGAAACAAGGATCGACCTTATCCTAACAACTGTACACTTATATCGGAATGCATGAACCAAGAAATGGAATTCAAATCCCTTGAAATCCATACTCTGCCAAAAATGGAAGACAACAACTCCTTGAACAAAGGACAACCATGAAACAGCACCTGAATAATCTTCATATGCATCTTGAAATCGATTTGATCCCAAGCGAGACATCTCCTCCGTGGACAAAATCCCCAAAATCTATGGTTCAGTCAACATGTATCTTTGGAGCGCTGGAACAAGCGTTGGGTCAAAATGAGCAAAAGACCACTACATGAAAGAAAACAAAGACTTATTAATTGACCCATTATTAAATGAAAACCAAAATTTCCATTATATACATAAAACAAAGCAAAATAATAAATAAACAATTAAAAAGTCACTTAGCAAAGCACCTAGCAATGTTGTTCTTCAAAAAGGAATAACCATGCACAAAACAACACTAAACAAATCCGATTATTACTTGGTTCATGAGACTTGAAACTAGAAAATATAGTGATGGACAGTCAAAATAGGAGGCCAACATGCATAACAAAACAATATCATGAAATGACAATTGAATACTTATCTTTATTTGTTTCGTGGGTAGACTCCTTCTTTCAGCTTCACCATATTCTTCATTCACAACAACATCATTTCTTATCCAAATGCTCAAGATGGATAAGAGGTTCTTTAAGAATTGAGTTCTTCATATTCCTCATCGCTTGAGGTATCTTATTTGAAGCATGAAATCTTGATCTTCAGTTGCTCCCATATTCTTTTCTCTTATTATGAGTCGAGCTTCATCTTGTGTGTACTCTTCCCAGAGTCCGCTGAAAGTAATCACTTCCTTTTGGCACACAGTACTCGAATGAATGAATCCCATGATCCTGGGAGTCCATTCAATGTGGTTATCACAAGTTCTGCATTCTCCACTTCTTCTTCTACCGCTTCAAGATGTTCTTTGATTTGAGAGACCCTCGTAAAATATGACTGTATGGTCTCTGCATTCTGGATCTTCACATTCTTCAACTGGTTTCTCAAAGTCATCTTTCAATTTATGTTCTTTCCTTCAAATAGCTTGGTCAAGGAATCAAACATATCTTTTGGTGTCTTTAGGGAAGACACTTGTGGTATAAGGTGATCCTCTATTGAATCAGCAATGATCTTCTTGGCCTTGACCAAGTTCTTCTTGTATAAGTCTTTTAGCCTCATCTCCCTCTGGAACTGGAACCTCTCTACTTATGTAGGTGTCTAATTCATTTCCTTCAAGAACTAGTGAGATCCTATACTTCAATGCTTGGAAGTTGTCATCCTCACCAAGCTTGTCATCAAGCTGGTGTGATTAGTCATCTTGAAATGAGAACCTCAACTGTAAATAGAAAAGATTATATCTTACCGATTTGAGGTGTCCATCCTGGTTCCGAAGCTGGGTGATCTAGGGTTTGTCAGAGAAACCCTAATTTTCAAAACTTGGAATCTTTTAGATCTGATTAGATAGAAGGATAGACCTCTTCAAGGTGAGCTGTCCAATGTACTCCTTTTCTGAAAACATTGGAGGGAAGCTCCCATAACAGGAAGCCCTAGTTTACCAATTTCTTCTATAGAAATTCCTGATACTATTTCTGTGGTATCTCTAACATTACTGCTCCTCTGTTTCTGACATTTCATACTAAGGTAGCCTCATCTGTCCTTGTTCCAACACCATAGGTTTCATGAGCATTGGTTTCACCAATTGGGACTTATGAGCGTTTTCCCAAGGTGACCTGTTTCAAGACTGTTCAACATGGCGAAGTTGTACGAACTTCCACAAGTCACTCTTTCATCTTCAGGTATGAAAGTTTTATTACAGAAATTAAAGTCCATGCCCTTTCTAGAACATCTTGATAAATTTCATTTGGACCTTCATAGCCCAAGATATAGTCCAGGTATCCTATTTGGGGAGGAATCCTGGGAGAGGCTGGAACCCTAACTTGGAGGAATCATATCTCCTAGAATATAGCAAATCTGAGCTTGAAACTTGGACACAGTGTACATGAAGAATTTATCTTCTACCTGTGAAAGGTTCGACACCTAATCCTTTTCCAATTTTGATATATAGAAAATCTACCAAAACTACCATTTTTCGTATTTTAGGGTTTTTCAGGCCCGGGGTCAAACTAGGGTTTGACTTTCCCGGAGTTTCACCCAACCAAAAGTCTCAACCCAGGTCTCTAAACTTTGATTTTGATGAGGGGAGAAATCCTATGTCAAGCTCACTCAAAAATTCCTCTTCTGTAAAAAGCCCTAATTTCCCGCAGCAAAAACTGAAAAATGCCCAGAATCAAATTCTGCTTCGAGAGGAAGATGTGCCCTTCAATGGAGAGTTATCTTAGCCTTCTTTTGTTGATGGATTGTGGAGAGAGACCTGAAAAGCAAGAAGCCCTAGCTTCCATAGATGCACAGTGTCTTCTTCTAAGGTTAGCTCTGATACCATATTAGATTTTTATCATTTAAGCAATATGATCTTAGGATCTTATCTGAGAGAATAACATGCACAAAAATAAACACAAGAGACAAGAGACACACAGAATTTTTCCTCAGGGAAACCATAAAGGAGAAAACCCTACAACTTCCTCAGAGATAGAATGAGCACCAATGGCAGCAGTAAAACCAAAAGACAGAAAAAATGATCTCCAACAGCTGTTCTCTCTCTCTCACTTGAGAGAGCTTCTCCTCTCTCACTCATGCACCCCAATGAGTGAGTGTGTGTCTGATGTGTAGAAATGAGGAGAGCCTCACTTCTATTTATATTCTTCCTTTCACTTTATGTCCACTCCAACAAGTCGGCCTCACTTAACAATTACTTACCAGGGCTGACTTCTCTAGGAGGGTCTAATAACCCTAGTGCCCCACAACTATGAGGACTTCACCCTCCGATCAATAAGGAGGGTTAACCTTGACTCAATTGTGGGGACTATTTCCCCAACTTACAATGGAGGGTTAACCTCAATAACTTCACATGACTTGTTTACATTATTGAATCTCCCGATCAGAACATTGGGGTATGACATGACTCAATTACATTATAGATACTTCCCGAAATAAACATCAGGTACAATAGATCAGATATACAAGTGAATACATTCTGAAGTTACAAATACATCAACAAGAACCACACATGAAGTATAATGTAACTCGGTTAGAGGGGAAGAATGAACCTGTGAACTTCTCTTCTTCAGTATTGGGAAATTACTATTTGGAATTCGAACTAGGGAACTAGTAGGTTGAAGAATCCAGTTGTGAACAAGACACATAATCCGATCTCCTTCAATTCTCATGGGCTAATAATATTTATTGTAATATAGTAAACTTAGTAACTGAAATAGGAGATGATACTAACCAATTAGAGTTAGATGATAGATTTTGGTTTCTGTATTTTGATGGGTCTAAGACCCAAGAGGGATTAGGGACATGTTGCATCCTGATTGATCCATATAAGAATAAACACTTCTTCTCTTGTAGACTAGAGTTTGGATGCACAAATAACACTGCTGAATGTCTTGGGCCTGAAGAAAGCTATTGAAATTAAGGTTAGAAATTTAAAATTTGTTGGGGATTCCGAGATAGTAGTCAGAAAAGTAAGAAAAACCGTTCATTTTTTCTCCACATCTTAAGGGATACCAGTTGGAGGTATGGAATTTGATTATGAACTTCAATGCTTTCAATATAAATGCAGTACCTAGATTGCAGAATGCTGCAGCTGATTTATTAGCTACTTCTGCATATAGATTAGTACCAAATAATAACAAGTGTTATATTGAATTTATTTTTAAGACATTGGTACCTCAAAATGTTACAAATATGAGGGTGTTCGATGACGATGAACAAATCATCGATTTTTTCACAAATGAAGAATCTTTTAAAGAATCCATAATAGACGAAGAAGAACATTTGTCATGTTTACAAAATGAAGATGCAATTCAGGGAAATTTCATGCCTAAAGTGATAATAACCCTCGAAGGTATGTTTTATTTGTAGAGTAAATTCTAGAATCCAGCCAATGTCAAGACGAACAGTTCATCAATGCAACATGGGCTGGTCAATCTAGGATTAGAAGCTGAACCTAAATATGTCAATTTGGGAAAATGTTGCTCGCTTGGGGAAAGATGTAAGTTAATCAAGTTGTTTCAACAACACAAAGACATATTTGCATGGACATATGAATATATGAAGATTTATGACACTCACATCATCCAGCATGTCATTCCCATCAAAACAAGAGAAAAACCTTTTCAACAACAACTTAGAAAGATGCACTCGAAGTTAGAACCTCTGATCCATAACGAAGTAAATAAGTTACTAGACGCAAAGATCATTTTCAAGGTTTGACATTCAGAATGGGTGGCCATTCTAGTCCTGGTTAGGAAAATTCAGGAGAGATAAGGTTGTGCATTGACTTCAGGAACTTAAATAGAGCATCAGTTAAAGGAAACTATCCAGTTCCACCAATGGAACAGATTTTAAAGATGGTTTCAAAATCAGAAATTTAATCCCTATTAGATGGATTTTCAAGGTATAATCAAGTGTTAGTGGCTGAGCATGACCGATTAAATACAACATTTCGTACAAAGTAGGGAACATTTGCTTATAGAAGAATTCCTTTTGGTCTCATGAACGTTGGAGCCACATTTCAGAGGGTCATGGACATTGCATTCAGAGGCTTGAGTGGCCACTGTGTAGTAGTGTACTTGGATGATGTAAAAGTTTTCTCCAAGAGAAGGGAAGACCATGTTTTTCACTTGAAATAGATTTTTGATTGATGTAGAAAATATGGTATATCTCTAAATCCAAATAAAAGCATCTTTGCAGTTCTTGAAGGGAAATTATTGGGACACATCATCTCAAAGAAAGGAATCTAAATATATCAAGAAAGAGTTGAGGCTATAAATCAAATTCCCATGCCCCATAATAGAATAGATATACAATCATTTATGGGAACAATAATTTTTTTTCCGAGGTTTGTCCCTAATTTTGCTCAAATTGTGAAACCTCTGTAGCAAATGGTGAAGCAAAGTGTACAATTCAAGTGGACTGACATTGAGAAAGTTTCCTTTAAAGATATCAAAGAAGCAATATCTCAAGAACCTTCTTTGAAGAGTCAAGAATTTTAAAAGGACTTTATTTTATATACCTTTGCTTCAAACAACTCTCTCGCAGCAGTGCTTACACAGAAAGGGGAAGTGGGAGATGAATACCCAATATCATTCATGAGTACTGGGCTACAAGGGGCTGAATTGAATTACCCAGCCGTGGAAAAGAAAGCATATGCAGTCTTCAAGGTAGAAAAATAGTTATACCCTATATTCTAAAAGAAAGAACAAAATTTGTTGTTCCTCACCCAGCTGTTAGGTCTCTTTTTGTGCAAAAGGAACTGGGTGAGCGAAGAGGGAATTGGGTGAATGCACTGCAGGATTATGACCTAGAATTCAAACTAGCTATCATTATCAAAGGTAAAGGGTTGTGCAAGTTGATAGAAGATAATCAAACTGATAAAGATCTTTTTTGGGAGAATGAAGTTGTAGTGAATTTGATTGATGTGTGTCATATCTTCACTGCTCCCAAATCTTGGTACAAAGATGTGGTGTACTATCTTCAACAAGGATATCTACTAGAGCATTGGAGATCCAAGCAGAGAAGGGAACTTCGGTTGAATTCATCCCCATATCAAATAATGGATGGAGTGCTTTCCAGAAAAAATTATGATGGAGTTTTGCTCAGATGTCTAGAAAGAGAGGATGCCTCCAAAATAGTCAAAGAATTACATGACGGACCAGCAGGCGAACATTATTCTGGGGATACCATAGCTCATAAGATACTTAGGAGCTAGATATTAATGGCCAAATTTGTTTAAATATGCCCATGCCTATGGAATAAAGTGTGCTGTATGTCAAAGGAGTGGTGGAAAATTGGCAAAAGCGGTGGGACCGTTACAACCTATTACTATTTCAGAACCGTTTGAACAGTGGGGCATAGATGTTATTGGGGAAATCAATCCAAATTATTCATTAAAACATCGATATATCCTTATGGCTACAGATTATTTCATACGATGCATGTAAGTGATTCCATTGCGCAAAGTGAACCAAGATGTTGTCATTGATTTCTTGCAAGAGAACATTATGGCAAGGTTTGGAGTTCCAATTTCCCTTGTTTTTTATAATGCATTGTATTTCTCATATGTAAAATAACTGATTTTTATTATGAAAGGGTAATTAAGTTACATTACTCAACTAATTATTATTCTCATGGAAATGGTTTAGCGGAATCGAGAAATAAGAATCTTATCCGAATTTTGAAGAAAACCGTTATTGAAAATAAGAGAAATTGGCACTCAACCCTTCCAAATGCACTATGAGAAGATAGGGTCACTCCAAATAATTCCTTAGGAATGTCTCCCTATACTCTGGCATATGGAAAATAAGCTATATTTCCCCCAAACATTCTGCTCCCATCTTCGCAATTAGCTTAAGCCTCAAGGGGTTCCAGTAGCAAAGTTTTACAAGAACGAATTGACACTTTGTTAAAACTGGAGGAACAATGGCAAAAGGATAAAGATAATTTCAACCAACATCAAGATATCATCAAAAGATGTTTTGACAAGAGAAAATATGGTACAAGAAACTTTTATGTAGGAGACCTAGTTTTGAAATGCGATGATCCTCATGCAGAAAAGGGAAAACACACAAATTTCCAACATTTATGGAATGGCCCTAACCTAGTCACTGAAAAGTTGGGCCCTGCAACTTACAAATTGCAAGACTTACAAGGAAAAGAAGAAATTATTCTTGTAAATGGCCTTTGTCTCAAACATTACTTTACTTAGATTCCTAGGAACCCTTGGTACATTAATAAACTTACTGTTATTGATAGGGATCTGATTAAACTCAAAAACTTTGGATGTCAAGAATTTTTTATGGGAAAGGGAAAATGATACAGTTTTATCATAATGAGATTCTTTGACTTTTGACAGATGATGGAAAGGGAAGCTAACCTTCAAGATCACTTTTGAATCATTATAACCCTGTGAAATAACCAAAAAATCATGAGGTTTGGAGTACTATCTTGGGGTTTCATCCATTCTCACATTACTACCTGTCTCAGGAAGCATATCATGATGGACCCATGGAAAGGAAGAATGTCTGAAGGGTCTATGGTATTCAAAATAATCCCATTGCTACATATCAAAGAAGGAAAAAGGATTAGATTGAAAAAGTCAGTTTTCCAAAATGTTCAGTATTCAGTAAAAGAAATGATGCTGAACAAATAAATCATTAGACCAAAAGGTCTGCCAAAAAAGAAAATATCAGCAAGGTTCTTCTTCACCCATGAGCATGATGAGCAAACAAATTTGTCACTCATACAAAAGAATATTGTAGATGGAATAACCTGTACCAAATTCTTAAAGTAAAAGAAGAAATCAAGGAAGAAACAGAAGACTTTTCCAGTCATAAAGAAAGCATCAAAAGAATGATAAAAGCATGGGAATGAGGAACAAACAAATACATATGTATTAATATGTTACGATATTGTGGAGTCTTATTTGGTGGTAACTTAAAGATAAGGGGTAAAATGAACTTCATACTCTGACCCCATGAGAGTTATCGAGACAATGAACTCTTGGTTACCTTACTCCCAAATAAATGGTTTCAAATGTGACCCTTGAGAGTTGCATCAAATGAATACATTTGGTTCAAAGAAGTCTCGTGAAAGATAGTTAAATAATCATTGAACATTCACGATGCAGTACCATATGGAAATATTGTTGTTCAAAGAATATTTTTTTAGAGATCTGTGTTCACCAGCTAGTCGCCAATTGTTGCTGCCACAACTACTTACCCAAAAACATTTTCATTTTGGGGCCCCTCCTTCCATTTTTATTTTTGAAAGAACTCTTTCCCTTGTTTCCTAGAAGCTTGAGCATAAAGATGTTCCTAAGCCTGAGTTGTATTTTTGGTAAGAAATCCTTAGGCACAACTTTGGAAATAATCCTTATTTGAAAGTCCACTCTGATTTAAGATCAATGAATGGGAATCGCTCCGATCATAGATCCAATGGTTAGGAAATGGAAGGAGTAGAAGTGCGGAGTCGGAGAGTTAAAGTTTGAATTTCAAAAATATTGGATGATCTGGCTTCCGATTTCCACTTTCTACAAAAGGTGGAAGCTGAAGGGCGGAGGAAAAAGCGCAAAAGAGGAAGATGCAAGTTTCACTAATGAAAAGGTTACAAACCTGATTTCCAACTTCCATATAGATCGATATTTTAGAAATCTTCTGAAATCATCAATGACTCAGAAAGAATCATAAATGCGGAGGTGGAAATGAGGAAGTGGAAGGATTGAGTTTACATTTTGAACACATTGGCAAACCCACTTTCCAATTTCTATTTTCATAAAAGTAGAAGCGGAATACGGGAGTGGAAAGTTAAAGTTTAAACTTAGTAAAAATTGGAGAGCCTGACTTCCGTTTTCTGCTAGCAGAAAGGGGGAAGATGGAAAGTTAAGGTTTGAACTTTGAAAAAGATTGAAAATCAAATTTTCAATTTCTGCTTAAATCAATGGCTTAGAAATATTCTTCATAAATCAATGGTTCAGAGGGTTTTGGAAGGGAGGAAGTGAAAAATCAGAAAGAGGAAAGTTGGAATTTAAAATTCGTGAAAATTTCAAAATCTGGCTTTCGATTTCCGCTTTTCGCAAAGGGCGGATGCGAAAAGTCGGAGTCACAAAAGCCAAGGTTTTGGTCATGAAAAATTGGAATCCCAATTTCTGAATTTAAGGATAAATCAATGGCCAGGGATGACTCCAGACTAAATCAATGACCATAAAATGGAGAAAAGGAGCTAGCAGGGTTGCAGGAACTAACGGTTCAGATCAGACTCGATCCATCTTTGATATTATATGAGTCGTCCAACTTTTGTTTTGTTTTTAACTGTGAACCATTGAGGAAACTAAGAAACATTTCTCCCAAATCTTAAACTGAATAATTTTCTTACTTAACATGGCACTAATCATCTTGTTTTTGTTATGTTTAGATAAACGACACAGATCATTAAACTTACAATTGAAAATATAGTGATTATTTATAGTTTCCATTGGCAAAATATTGTTGCTTCAAGAACATACATATCTCTCATGATGTTCTTTTTATGTATTGCAGGTACTATGGTTCACTGAGCTAGGATGGATGATTGCAAAATCGGCTAAACGATACATCAATGGATGGTTCAGATGAAGATATCTTCTTGATCGATGAATGTAAGGGATTTCATTATATGACGATGAAAAGATGAAGAAAAATGTTGTAGACTGAATGGAGAGGTTTTAACTGTCATTTTTAGTGAGTGGTCCTGAGTTTGTTACACTGAAATATTTTCCTCTTGATCCATGTGTTAACCCTTTTCCTAATACCCAAAATTCCCTCTGCTAAAGTTGATTGAGATTGAGGCTTTCTCATGCTTTTTTTCCTCTTTAGGAAGGTCAGCGTTGTTTCTCTTCATGCTGGAAGCACTGATGGATCTCTTTCCCTTCATGCTAGGTGGGTTGGTGTTGACGCTCTATCTCCTACTACTAGGTTCACCTAAGGTGCTCTTTCCCTTTATGAAATGTGCATCGATGGTGTTTTGAGGGCAAAAAATGAAGCTTCGGGGACCTTCTCGAAGGTGGATGAGGTGGAGGATTATCCCTATCATATAGGTGAGGTTGCATTTGGTTCCTAACCTATGGGGAAGGTCCCTTACATCCCTCCTCCTAATCCTCAACCTACTCTATCCCTTTAGCCTTATAAATTAAACCCTTTCTCCATTGTGAAGAGAGGAAGGACTATGGTACTCTTATGCTGGTGGAATTTCTAGGAGATCCCTATCATCCTTTGGGAGGATTACTAGCTTGATTTGGAGGCTTAGCTTTGGCTTGGATTTTTGGATGGAAGATTGCAGCATTAAGGCTAGGTTGTGATGTTCTTTCCTATGTAATTATATGTATCTCCTTGATTACATTAATACAAATCTATTTCCATAAACATTGATGTGGTGATAATGTTTAGAGCATTCTTCCTTAACTGTTAGCTTAGATCAATTCATGTTTAGAGACACATGTACAGTTTGCTTGTTTCCACTTGCTCTATAGTTTTTTGCAGCTAGAGATCTGAAGGCTCTAGAGCTTGGATCAACAAAGAGAGAATAGGATTTGCATACTGTAGGTAAGTGATATATCTGTTAACTTGCATTTCTATTTGATCTAGGAAAGTAGGTTGTATTGTGTACTTTATTTGTTATAGATCCACTTGGACTAGGGAGATCTGGCTTGAGTCCGCTTGATTAGATGCATCCGATAACAAATTTGGCGACTCTGCTTTTGTAAAAATGAAATAGTTGACCTTGAGCAGTGTTTATTCTTGGTTCCAAGCTCGCTAAAAAATAAAACCGACCTTGATCATAGTTCCCTTTTTTTTGTGTCAAGCTCGTTAAAAAATAAAACAAATCCTTCCATTGTGTCAAGACTCAATATTTGAACCTTCATTTCACCTTCTTGTAAAGAAGAGGAAACGAAGCTTGGGGGGCATGTACCCTACCTCTTTATGTTGGATTTAGCTACTTAACAGTTATACTGGGGGAAAGTACCAACCACTGGACATCATGTTGGGAAATCACCTATCAATGGGAGCCATTTTGATATTTAAGTTTCGAGCTCTTTAAACCATGAAATGACCCTTTGAGAATAGTTCTTTCTCTATTCCAAGATCGTTTAAAAATGAAGCAGATACCTTGAGAATTCTTCCAGCTGATATTAGATCTTGTTAAAAACAGTAAGATGGTGTTGAGATTACTTTTCATTTTTCGTGCTCTAGTTAAAACATGAAAACTGGTTTGAGCTTACTTTATTGCTTTTTCATGCTTTGGATTCAAACATGAAAAAGGTTCTGAGCGCTTTTTATACCTTTTATGTGCTCATTAAAAAATCAGTGAAGATGTATTGAGTATACTTTTACTATTTTTCAAACTCATTAAAATTGGATTATGAAAAAATAACCCCTTAATAGAGTCCTCTTTAAGCTCTTTTTGGACTCTTAAAATGTGAAAAGATTGTCGAGTGAACTTGTCTTATTCACGCTCGTAAAAGGACATGAAGAGTCGTCTTCCTGGTGATAGTTTACCGCTTTTTCAAACCAGCAGACACTACTTACGAAAAAGGTATACTCCAGCCAATCATGACTGGAAGAGTTCTCCTGGGAATTAGTTTATACTTTTTCAGGCCTTCGGGACTAAATTTACGAAAAATTCCATCATGGAGTATTCTTAGTCATTTCAGACTCTCTAAACATGAAACGACAAATGATTTTGCTTTCATCGAACTCATAAAATCAAACTATGAAGGACCCTTTCTGGGGAACGAACCCATCCTTTCTCAGGTTTGTAAAACATATGAGAATGGATTCATTGCTTGATGAGATACAACAAGTATTTGTTACCCTCTTTGAACTCTTAAAAATGAAAAGATGCACTCCTCCTTTGTGATGGGGGGAATTAAGGAAAGATAGTGTATTTTGTTATGGCAGTACATAGTTACTCCTGAACATGCCACTCATTTGCATATGCATTTCAGTACTTGGCTAATCCGTTTGTCTTCGAGTCCTGCTAATTCCATGATTCTTATTACCCCGTTTGAGTTGTCCAAGAATAATCCCGTTGTCACTTTCATTGGGGGATTGGTATCATTCTCATGTCAATATTGCCAAGTAATGCCATGCCCATGTTCAAGAAAAATTTGGTCATCTATCTATAGTCACTTTACCTTCTATCATGTTGCTCATCACTGAGTCAGTATCGTACATCACTCTATTGTCAGGTTTACTCCAAAACATCTTTGATCATGTTTCATGTCGATGATGGGGGATTCATGATGGCCCTCCTTCGACAAATCTATTCCTGTCGAATTCAATTCCTCATCCAGGTATTAGACTTAGAAATCAATACAAGTACCTTGGGCCTGCATGCCTTAATGGCAGGTTACCTCGCTTTTGGCATGAGTTCACATCATTGACTTTTGATTGAAATATTCCATCGAGTGTTTGACTCCAAGTCCTTTATTCACATTTGATGGTATGTACTGTGATACCTTGGGAATCATTGACATGAATAGTGATTTCCCTCACACTTTTTAACATTTTACATTAATGAATGGTAATCAAGTGGTTTCTACCATGTTTGACATCAAGACATTGTAATCACATGGTTAGATTCGTATCGTTGCGGGTTCGGCTTGAAGACCCTGGGTTGTTAGATATTTTCGCCCATGTTGTGATGGAGTTTGTTTTGAGTAATATTACATGGATCCACTTTGTATTGGTCGTGCCTATGTTATCATCTCATCATGGATCTACACTTATGTCTAGTAGCCATGATTGTGTTCAGTCGGTCTCTACTATCATGGATCTGCATTTCAGTTATGCGTTATATGAGATTTCAGTTAGGTGTACTGCAGCATATTCTAGCCAACATTCTTACTTTCAATTTATTCACTTTACAAAGCATTCACCTATCACATTCCTATAACTTCATGCTTTGGGGGGAATTTTGTTACACCGAAATATTATCCTCTTGATCCATGTGTTAACCCTTTTCCCAATCCTCAAATTTTCCTCTGCTAAAGTTGATTAAGATTGAGGATTTTTCATGCTTTGTTCCCTCATTAGGAAGGTTGACGCTCTTTCACTTCATGCTGGAAGCGTCGATGGCGCTCTTTCCCTTCATGCTAGGTGCGCTGGTGTCGGCGTGCTGTCTCCTACTGCTAGGTGCACTGACGGTGCTCTTTCCCTTTATGAAATGTGAGTTGGTGGTGTTTTGAGGAAAACAAATGAAGCTTCGAGGCCCTTCTCGAAGGTGGATGAGGTGGAGGATTATCCCTATCATCTAGGTGAGGTGGAATTCGGTTCCTAACCTATGGGGAAGATCCCTTAGACCCCTCTTCATAATCCTCAAGCTAATTTATCCCTTTAGCCTTATAAACTAAACCCTCTCTCCATTGTGAAGAGAGGAAGGACTATTGTACTCTTATGGTGGTGGAATTTCTAGGAGATCCCTATCATCCTTTGGGAGGATTTCCAGCTTGCTTTGGAGGCTTGGATTGTTGGATGGAAGATTCCAACATTAAGGCTAGGTTGTGATGTTCTTTCCTATGTAATATGTATCTCCTTGATTACATTAATACAAATCTCCTTCCATAAACATTGATGTCTTGATAATGTTTAGGCATTTCTTCCTTAACTGTTAACTTAGATCAATTTATGTTTAGATACACATGTACTGTTTGCTTGTTTCCACTTGCTCTACAAGGTTTTGCAGCTAGAGATTTGAAGGCTATAGAGCTTTGATCAACAAAGAGAGAAGATGATTTGCATATTGCAGGTAAGTGATATATCTGTTAACTTGCATTTCTATTTGATCTAGGAAAGTAGGTTTTATTGTGTACTTGATTTGTTCTAGATCCACTTGGACTAGGAAGATCTAGCTTGAGTTTGCTTCAAAATATTTATTCAATAATAGAGTCTACCATGCGCGTTCTAGCGTATTTTCTCAATTTGTTTTTATGATCATGGAGAATCTACCAGATCAAATTTTGTTAGTATTTTTGTAACTGAATTTGGCTATGTTTCAAGGTCAGTCTTGGGAGCCTATGACACTATAAATAAGAGGTACATAGATCCGAGAAAGGACTTTTGGCTGGTGAAATAATTATGTACTAGTGTTGTAAAAGAGCTACCTCTTTGATAATAAGAAGGTTCATTTTGTTGGAATAAAGGGTCTACATAGAGATTTAATTGGAATGTGTGGAATGCATACTTTAGAACTATTTATTCTTGATTCTTTACATCAAACAATGATATTTCTCTAACCTCCCAAAACTATTTCCTTGGTCATGAATGCTTGTTGTCTGTATAAATGTCTGTGTTGACATGGTAATTATATTAGAGCTACCTCTGGTATTCTTTCTGTCATGAACGTGATTATTGTGTTGGTACGATGATCTGTTAGACCTTTATGAAACTTTACAGCTATTACTCTGAACACTAAATTTGTTCCCTGGCCGGGGATAGAATAGTTTAGTTTTAGATATAGATTAGAATTGAATTTAGCTTAGGCACCTACATATCATTATTTAAACAAAAATCATATAAATGATGGACTGGGACGTAACCATTAAAAGATTAAATAATTTCATCTACGGTAGTCAGAACCATGAACTGGATGGATTTCCCACACCAAATGGTGTCTGATCTAATTGGGATCGATCACCAGGGAGAATCCCTACTGCTTGGTACCTAGGATTTTTCTAGGCATCAACACATCCCTAGATATTAGTCCTAAAATGGTCTGCATACCTTTGTCTCCGTGTTGTGAGAGTATTGAATCTTCCTTGGACTTATGTCATAAAGTGATAGGGGTTCATCATCTCGTAATTGGATCCGCAAACTTTTGTCTTCATGAGGCATGAGGATTGCATCTTCCTTAGACTTATGCCCTAAATTGATAGGGATTGATCATCTTATAATTGGATCCGTGGACTTATGTCTTTGTGAGGTGTGAGGATTGCATCATCCTTCAAATTATTTCCTAAATTTATAGGGATTAATCATCTTGTAATTGGATCCATGGACTTATTTGTTCATGAGGTGCAAGCATTGCATCATCCTTGGATGTATCTCCTTAAGTGATAGCTGGGATTGATCATCCCGTAATTGGATCCATGGACTTATGTATTCATGGGGCATGAGGATTGTATCATCCTTGAACTTATGTACTAAAATGATAGGGATTGACCATCCCATAAGTGGGTCAATATTGCATCGTCCTTGGACCTTTGTCCTAAAGTGATAGGGATTGATCATCCCATAATTGGATCCATGGACTTATGTCTTTGTGAGGCATGAGGATTGCATCATCCTTGGACTTATGTCCTAAAATCATAGGTACTGGTCGTCCCGTAAGTGGGTCAAGATTGCATCATCATTGGACCTCTATCCAAAAGTGATAGGGATTGATCATCCTGTAATTGGATCATGTGTGTTGTAGGTTCTGTTGCTGATGATGATGATGTTGTTGATCGAAAGATAAAGTATAAGTGCAGATGATGATGTTGATCGAAAGATCAAGTATGGTTGCAGATAATGATGTTGATCAATAGATCAAGTGTTGTTGCAAAGGATCTAGGGATCGAGTGCCGCAAAGGATCAAGCAATCGAGTGTTGCAAAGGATCGAGTGATCAAGTGATCAAGTGCTACAGAAGATGAAGATCAAAATGAAGAATCAGTGTTGTAGAAGATGATGTTCCAGTGCTGAAGATATTTAAGATGTTGAATAATTTTTCTAGTTACTGATGATTGTTGAAAAATTCCAATGATGTATAGATGTATCACCTTGATGATGTTGCAGATGCTCTCTCTCCTTGATCCTATAGTTGATGTTGTTGTTGTCAATGGAATACTCTTCACGTTAAGGGAGAGTGTTGAAATATTGTAACTTCAAAGAATATTCTAAATGTATTTTACTGATGTAACCTATGGGAGATTTTTTATTCCTTTGTCAGGATGTTACTATTGTATTTTGTCATCATAGAGTCATGACATAAAACGTTCATTGTAAGTCAGGTCAATAGAACCCTCTTGAATATAATATAATATTGTTTTGTGACTTCCTAGGTGAAGTCAACCCAGTAAGTTTGTTGGGGTCGACTTGTTAGGGAGAAATTCAAGTGTAAGAAAGAGTATAAATAGAGGAGTCATGTTCCTCATTTGAACACACTCACTCACTTGTGTATAGCGCATAGGGGAGAGAGAGAGAGAGAGAGAGAGAGAGAGAGAGAGAGAGAGATGCAAGGAGAAAGAGCACCTATTTGGGGTTTTATCTTTGTACTTTTGATACATCTATATAGAGGAGGTTTTGTTGTTGTTTTCTTCCCCTCGAGGATTTCCTAGGATAAATTTGTATCTATTGCGTGATTGTGTTTCTTTGAGTGTTCCTTCATATGCTATTGTTGTGAAATTGAATTGAATACTAATGATATCTAGCTAAGCATATGGAATCTTAAAATATTCCTAGTCATCTCCTAATGGTACCTTATGAGAAGAGTTCTTCTCTTCAATTTTTGACAGAGTTTTATTTCATCCCATCATGTGATTTGAAGAAAAACTATCAATAAGCAATGTAACTTCTCCAGGTGTCACAAACCCAGAGAGTGCAGAGAATAATACATACTCTTCTGCATCTTCTTCTTTTTCTTGTTTTCTTCAAGGTCCTTCTTCCTCTTCTTCTTCTTCATCTAGTTGTGCATGATGTCTTTTGTTGTTGTTCATCTTCTTGTATTCTTCTTTCTTCAATGGGAAATTTCTGGCAATGTGTCCTATCTTGTTACAATTGAAACATTGAATGTTGGAGTAGTTTCTTCTCTTATTGTTTCCTCTTGTCCTTTGAAACTTCTTGGAAGGTTGAGACTCCTTGTGGATTTACTTCATGAATTGAATTTGTTTGATTATTGGTGTGATTATGTGTGCACTTGTGTATGAAATTTTTTTACTTTTACTTTCAAATATGAAATGACAATGGATTTCGTGCAATAAACAAGCAAAGGGCTATACCAAAGTAGGTATGAAAGGTAAAATAAAACTAGAACAAAGTGCAAGATAGACAAGGGCCTAAAAATAGGTGACTGACAGTAATGTTAGCAAACCAGTAGTGTGACTACCCCAACTTTGTATCCTTCAAATAAAAGAGGGATTGTTGCACTCTCAAAAAAGTGGAAACAAGTCCACTCATAGATCCATGGGTCAAACCCCAAGTGCTCGGTGCTCAACAATAAGGACGCGAACATCGTGAGACCCCCAATGGTCTACCACTCCATGTAGCTTCCAAAGTCACTTGTTTTTAATTGAAAATAGCAATAGTAAAGTGGATTCCTATTACTAAACCTACTTAACCCTCCATCGTATCTCAGAAGACCCCGAAGGGTGATGACCGAGTAGAGGAGGAGGGGCCAAATAAGTGGGTTAATTTCCAACTTTTTAAAATGCAATATAGAAATGTAGAGTACATAAATCAAATTATAAATAGACAGGTCCAATGTAACTGGTCGACAGTTGCGAATAGGTCACTCAAATAGAAAAACAGAGGCAAATGGGCTAAAAAACAAACAGGTCGCATTTAATTGGTGCACAGCCGCGTCTAGGTCGCTTAAACATGCCAAACAAAGGCGACTGGGTTGTTGAAACTGGAAAAAAGAGTGAATTTTCCTTGGGAGGAAAGTCATTCTTTACGAGGGTAAATCCATGACCTGGGTCATGGGTTTAGGCCCAAAACGTGTGACCGGGTCATGGGTTTTGGATCGAAAGATGCGACATGGGCCGGACCTGGAAAAAATTAACAAAGCAAGTCGACAGGGGCCAAGAGGAGCAGGAACTGGTGTCGTACAGGTTCATATCGTCCATGTGAGGGTCTGATCAATAACATATGTGAGTGAGCATGAAATAAACACATGCAAAACAAGGGATCCAAGAGGATTGACTCGGTATGGTCGCCAAAACTATAGCAAGGTTCTCACCCTTGCTACGTGCAAAAGCACCTCCCTTCTATCAATGAGACAAAAGGGTAGAGTTCATGGAAAAGGAGTTACACCAGACAATAATATGAGTAAACAAAAACAGTAAGCAAATACAACTAAACTAAATAAACAAAAACGTGACAAGTATACCTTCTCTTTTTCTTGAAAATGGGCCACCATGCCCCAAACTTGAAAATGAGTCACCTCTCCATAGGCTGGTTAGTATGGAGGATGCCTCAATGCTCCAGATGGGAGATGGTGGAACTATGGAATGATTGGAAAATGATGTGAGTACTTTGAGAATAGTGGTTTCTCACTGTACTCATGAAATCGAATAATGGAAGAAGGAATAAGTGAATCTTATGATGGAGACCTCCACACCATTTTATAGTTTTTTCTGTCCTTTCTCTCTTTTAGGGTTTTGGAACCCTATTTAGGGTTTTAAGCCCCTTTTTGGAGTTTTAAGCCCTTTTTTGTGTTTTAGGCCTTTTTTGGGGTTTTAGCCCTTTTGTGAGCTTTTTAGCTCTTACAGTGTGCTTTTGATCCTTTTTGTGGGTTTTTTGGTATTTTTTGAGAGTGAATGAAGATAAACCATAGTTGTGAAGGCCAAAGGTAAGGAATAATGGTATGGAAATGATGTATGTATGTGGTTTATACCATATAGAGCTAGGTGAACAATTTTTTGAGTTAACATGGGGGTAGTGTATGTACACCTCTGTAGACTTTGGCAGTTAAATCACAATGTAGAGGGGGGTCCATTGTCCCACAAACAAGGGGGTATCATACACCAAATTCATGTCTCTCTTGGGGGTGACCTTAAAAATAGATTATTATTATTATTATTATTATTATCTCCAAAGCATATCCAAACAACTTAACAAATGTAATAATGGGAGATAAAAACACATGGTAGTTTGACACCAATTTATCTACGACTAAAACAATATCTATAACTTACCCCTATTGTAATATATTGGAGCTTGAAATAAAATATTTTAGGTTCTTTGGTTGGACGTGCAACTATATTTTAGTCTGCATTTTTCATGTAGGGTTGAGGGTATTTTTTAAAAATAGTGACTATTTTGTTCTCTCTTGATTATCTTGGAACTTTAAGTAAAATGTGTTAAAAAGACAAATTAATTACTATTAAGGCATGGCTTCTTAGAATATACCTCAAAATACTAAATAATAATTATATATTAATGACCTAATGGACCAATATATATGATTGCACCTTCCTATATGGTATAGATTCTTATGTTTTCAAGTCATTTTTGTGGCTATTTGACCTGTCTTAGGTAACTCACTTTCAACATTTGTTGTAGTGGTAATTTCAATATTTGGTGTATATATATTGTTAAGAAAATTATCTTGGTTAACTATAGTAAGTCTTTCGAATTGCCTACCCATAATATCTAACTATGCCCTACCTAATAAGAATTTAGATACATTTGAACCTTGCATTTCACTAGTTCAAAGAAATAAACATTAAATTCTATCATTTTCAAGCCCTTTAATTTTGAAAAATAAGTAATAATGAGAAATCCAAATTTTGTAACCCTACCTATAAGGGGTAAGCATCAACAACTGACCTCATCGTTTTTTGTTACTTTCGTCATATTTTTTACCCAAGGTACAATAGGATGAAATATATAGTTTCTCAATTTACAACATTTGGAGTCATTAACATTGAATAAATTATTTTTAATTTCCCCAAGCATCGATGTATCAATTCCCTATCAGCGTTGGACACCATTAAAATGCACTAAAAAACATCATGGACATTAAAACTATATAATGGGCATAAAAAATATTGCATGGACATCAATGTGGTGTTTTTCTATCAGTCCCATTCTGATTAATCACTTGTACACCAACACAAACTTGATGTGTATTAAAAGGTGCCACATTTTATGTGCCATGTGTGTGGTATCCATTAGAAATATGGCATGTGGCACATACTAAATGAACACCAATGAGAAGGATTGACATGCAACATCATTGATAGCCATTAGTAAGTCATACATAATGTGGCATGTGTTGCATTAGCAAGATGCCAAGTGGCAAATGCCACAACAACACTAGCCATTAGTAAGTAGGTACATGGAACGTGCCACATCAATACCAACTATTAACAAGGTGTCGTGTTTCATATTCCATGTCAACACCATCAATTATGAAGGTGACATGTTAGGAATCAACCTCTATGTGGTGCCAATATACCAACATCGTAACAATACCTTTCTTAGGGTTTCGATCATAAATAAGTGTTTTTCAATTTCCTAAAAACATATCTTTTGACATTGGTGACATATCAGTAACATCAATCCAACACCTGAATTTACACCCAAATCCAAAAGTGTGAGCATGAGAGGAATTATCCAGTCAAGGATAACAGATGGAAATCATTATCCAATATGAGGTGACCCGCTAATTAGGAGGATGGGAACAATGCCTAATATTCATATATATCATCAAATGATAGCAAAATTTTCATATATGGTACAAGCAAACAAAGATAAAATAGCGAAATTATTGATTCCTTCCATCCAAAATGAGGGTATGAGAGTACTAATGAACGTTTGAGACTTGGACTTGATTCAGTGATAGGAAAAATATAGGGGTGAGATAATAATTTTAATTCATGGCGATGTGGGATGCTCATTTACCATCACATGGCATTCCATTAAAAAATCAGTAACCATCTTTCTAGTGGAACATTATTTCACCGTTATTTTTATTCCATCAAGGAAATTTACCATGGTGTTGTGTTCCCTATTTATTCCATATCTAATTATATTAAATGGATTGATAGACCAATGTGTTAGCATGTCAAATCACAAGAGACAATCATTTTTATATTTAATAATATTTTATCCCACTTAATTAAGTCGGTAAATGAGGTAGTATTGAAAATATTGGATAGATATTCCAAGGAAGTCCTTACAAATCCTTTTAATTAGTGCAGTATTTTTGTAATGTACTTACATATCATATTCTTCTCACGATGGATATGTTAGAATAATACATAATTACATAAAATTATTCTAGTTCTATTTTTATCCTCTCAAGAAGAAAAAAATTACAATGATACAAAATCAACATTAACGTTAATGTTGGACAATTTAAAAATACACAATTAGGGAGGAGGTATCTCATGTTCCTTAGATACAATAACACTACCTTTGACACACTATACCAAATCCTTTTTGATTCAACATTGTTTTGCATGATAACTCATCACTTGGCCTCTCACAAATCTACAAGGAATATCATAAATAGCTGTGGGTCCTCTTACCCACTAACATAGACTACACAAACTATTCATAAGACTTGTTAATGTTATAAGATAATAACATATATCCCTCTAGATATGCTCCAATTGATCTACCTTCTCGTGAGGAAATATTTTGCTAGTATCCAACCAAGGTGTACCACGCCCCTCTATGGTTCTATACCATAACAATTAAAACTAAAAATTTCCTAGTATCAATACCTCAATCATTATTTACATGATAAGAAGGATTAAATACAATTCTTTTATTATATTATACATAATCAAGTGTTCCTCGTTTATGTTATTGTATTCTACAACAAACTCATTTTTCAAGATTTCTAATTATTGTCCTTATGAAATAAAGAAGAAAAAGGATTTCCATGTCGAGTCTTATATCATCCGTATTTTTATCTTTTATCCATGTAGGTGAAACATTGTGTACATGTTCAGAACTCGGATGAGTCTACATACCTACTTACTAGTTATAGGGAAGTTCCACTTAAGATAGAATTTTACGAATTGAAGCTCTAAATCTTGTCCCTACATATTTTTCTCATTTTTCATGGATTTCTTCAATAGCACTTGGTTTGGT
The DNA here is from genome assembly GCA_001517045.1 of Pseudotsuga menziesii. Lineage (NCBI taxonomy): Eukaryota > Viridiplantae > Streptophyta > Pinopsida > Pinales > Pinaceae > Pseudotsuga > Pseudotsuga menziesii. Next base: position 148,453 of record LPNX010118093.1, read on the forward strand.
TCTGTTGAATCTTCTATATGTATGGTTCTAAAATTTTATGCTTACTCTAGGTCCTCTCATCCACTTAATTTATTCATGCCTAATCCAATTGATCTCCTATGATTTTTCCATTTCATTTTAGTGTGGAAAAAGGAAACATGTTGGGCCATGATTTCTTTGAGAATAACTTATTTACTAGGGGTACCAACATGCACTCAAAGGATAATAATATTTCTATTATATATTATCATTTCTCTTGCAAATTGATCTTGTTCCTGGAAATAGGATTGGAGTGACAAATTCTCTTATTTTGGGGCTCCTAGGGCCATAGGGATGAATAACTAATAACCCATAAGGGAAAGTTACATAGTAATAATCTTAATGGAGATAAATATGTATGGATATTGATGGGACCAAATAATCAATCAAGAATCATATCCAACCAAAACTATGTAACCAACTAGTTCCACACGAAGAGGGAGGGGTTACATAGCATGCAAATAACTATAAAGAAGAAGAACAATATCAAGTTCCTGTGGTTTCTTGAAAATGGGAAACACATAATAGAATGTATAAAGACATTATCTACTCACCAATATGGACCATCCAAAATATTTACTTTTTGTGGCTCACTCATAATACTCTTCTCTTGAACATGAATGCCCCTACATGCATATAAATTGTTTATTCCCACCTGAACTGCTTTAGGAATAAGAAGGTTTACTAAAAGAAAAATAAATGCATGGGAGTTGTCACTTACTTGTTGGAACTAGATGAAAATAAACAATTAAACCCCTCTAAAACACAAAGTAATGCTAAAATCATGAAATAACCAATCCATGTTTCTCTCATGAAGATTTAGAGGAAGGAAATATATGGATCAACATCCTATTCATATTGTGTGTGTGTGTGTGTCCTATGTGTCCTACAACTTACTACGTAAAATGCATATCTCATTGTTGATAAAATATCATCACTATAAATAAATTATGTTTCCAATTGAAATGGTTCTTTTCCAAACAATGCTTCCTTTATATTTCATACAATGTTGAAGCTAGGGGAATTCATTGAAAAGGTCATAGAACAATGTATATAGCTTGATAAACTATTCAACTAAATTCTTTTATCATATATCTACTTGCTTATTCCTATACCAAATAGATACAATATACATGGAACAATGGGAATATGCAAAGAAAAATAGGGAATATTCATGTCATTATCTAGCCATTATTGTGACTAATTTAGTAGGGTTGGACCAACTCTCTATTCATCCCTAATTGTACTGAATAGGGGAAAACAGGGTCTTATTTTCCTTTTAATGCCTATTACATTAAATTTAGATTAATAAGGTGGAATCTAGACTAAAAAATCGTAAAGTTTGATTCTAAAGGTGTAAATTTCAACCTTTCTAAAGTGAAAAATTTGGTTTTGAAAGTGGCAATATTGGTTTTCAAAAGCATGATTTTAGGTTTCAAAAAATATCAATTTTGAATAATTTTGAACCTAAAATGTATGATTTTCCACTCCAAAAGTGTGTTTCCAATTCTAAAACTGTGATTTTTTATTCCCAAAAATCAAATTTTAAAATACATAAGTGTTAATTTTGATTCCAAATGTGTGAATTTCAATTAGAAAAGTGTTGAAATATAATTAAAACGATTTGTATATAGATTTCAATAATTTGATTTTTTCCTAAAGTGTATATAATATCTAAATCCAAGATTAATTTATAGTTCTCAACATATTATTTTTGTATGTGAATGCCTAATCTCACTATGGAATCCATTGCTAATATAAAATTGAGGCACAACAATCTTAGAATCAAGACAAAATTTACTGCAGATTGACACAGATCAATTTACTCAATGAATGCTAGAAAATGTGTAAAAGGCTTGCAGCAGTGTATTTCCTAATCATTAATCAGAATAGATATATTACAATGCAACACAATGGAATGAATCGACATTCAATTCGAATCCAAGAGAGGTCATTCGAATTGAGTGCATGAGAGTGGCTTACTTGTCAGTTAACACCACTTGGCACATCAATTAACCACTTAAATCCAACATAAATTGACTCTAATAGAATCAGAGGAAGTTTAGACTAAGTCTAACTGAATAGAAATCAACTGCACGCCAACAAGTAGGATGAGGCGCCTATCTGACTTTAGTTAGCTGAGAAAAACTGAACTGAGTCACCAAAGTTAGGTGAGGGCGCCTTTAACACTCCAGTTAACTGTATTTAGATCAAAATTAGACAAAATCATGGGAAAGGAGCATTTAGCACTCCAGTTAACTAAAAAGTACATGAAATAGCTACCAGTTGACTGAGTGGTGCACATAATTCAAGCATATCAACCCATATTTGCTCCCTGATTGAAGGAGGAGGCTCAGTTAGGCTGTCCGATTGAAGGAGGAGATTCAGTTTGATGATGCAACCACATGTTTGAGTCAAAACTCAGGATAAGTGGTAGATTAGTCTAATTAATCCAAATAATGATGTGTGGTTTGAAAATGACTCCAACACCCCCCATTAATCTAATCTCATGTGGAGGAGTAAAAAAAATAGGCACCCGACAACAAAGGCCATAGGTCACCCTTTACAGAAATAATCCTAAAATGCTCAAAAAATATAAGTGAGGAAAAGAGGAAAAACGCAGTGGGAAAGAAAAGCCCCCCTCAAACTGAACACTGAAGAATCTAATATGTCTTCACCATGATGGAACTCACCTGCAACAGTGAATTGAATTAAGAAAAATTCTCAGTGAAACTCTTGGTGAAATTGCATGCAATTCGCTCATTTGTGGGGAAATATTGCAGACCAATTGTTTTGTCATACACGAGCTCTCTGATGTAGTGCATGTGGATCTCGATGTGTTTGGTTCTATTTCTATGGAACAGATCTGTCAATATCTTGATAACACTCTAATTGTTGCAAAATATGACAGTATAAGTGGTGCTACCAATGCCGAACTCTGTTAGAATACCTTGCAACCAAACTGCCTAAATGCATGCATTGATAACTCCCCGATACTCTTCCTCTGCTGAAGATAAGGAAATGGCTTCCTACTTTATGCTTGAATAGAAAATAGGCCCACTACAAAACATAAAAACATAGTTGTAAGTGGACTTCTGATCAATGTCATCTCCATCCCAATTTGAATCTATGAATCCCACCAAGTCTAGATCAGAATTTGTAGCATAGTGGATGCCAAAGTGTCTAGTACCCTACACATATTGTAGAATCCTTTTGGATTCCATCCAATTAAGTTCATGAGGTTGATGAATGTACCTTGATACAACATTCACGGCATAACAAATATCAATCCTTTAATGTGTCAAGTACAGAAGGCTTCCAATCAATTGCCAGCACATAGTAGAATCCACCAACGGTGTAAAATTCCCTTCCTCAAGACTGATTCCTGAGAGGAATGGGAAAGGTGGAGACTTAAATTATTCCATATTACACTTAATTATCATGTATGAAGCATACTTTGATTTGGTGATCATTACCCCATCAAAATCCTGAGTGATTTATAGGCCAAGAAATTGCTTCAACGGGCCTAAATCACTCATGTCAAACGCTTCATGTAAAGCGGTTTTTATGACACTGATTGAAGCAAGTGTGCTTCTTGTAATTAATAAATAATTAACATACAAAACTATAATCATAAAATTACCTTCATATTTATGTATTTACACATTTTTATCATACTTACATCTTGCAAATTTTTGTGACAGGAGAAAGGAATCCATCTTTGCATACCAAGCACTTGGGGCCTGTTTTAAGCCATACCATGACTTCCGAAGTCTGAAAACTAATGTTGGATCTGATATGTACCAATTAGGATGCTTCATTTATATCTATTCCTACATATATCCATGAATAAAATCATTCTTCACAGTCATATGGTGCACCTCCCAGTGTTTGGATGCGGAAATGGCCAAAACTAGCCAAATAGAATCCATTTTTGGCATCGATGCAAAGGTTTATGTATAGTCCACTCCTTGAAATTATGAGAATAATTTTGCTACCAAATGTGATTTATATTTTCAGGTTGAACCATCTGCATCAATCTTGTTTTGGTAGACGCATTTTCATTGAACAAGTTTCCTCCTAGGTGGAAGAGAAACTAGCTCCGAGGTTGCATTTTTCTGGAGAGAGTGATACTCTTCATCCATAGAATATTTCCACTCTAGGATCATGGTGCACATGATAATATGATTTTGGATCAGATCCAATCATCATTAATAATTTATCAGATAGAAAATGATCATTGCATGAAATATAAATACCTTCTCTTTGAAAGTCTGCTCGAGTTCTTCTTAGATCAGCAGTATTTCCAATGTTTAACCCGACATATGAGAGAGTCTTTTCTGCCCACTTTGGTAGTTGAGAGGGATCATTAAGATCGGATTCAGAACCTGATTCTTTAGGATAAATGATATCATACATTAAATCTGAAATATCAGAGCATATACTTTCATTTTCGTCTCTAGAATCTTCATTAGAAAGAGGAAGCGGTTTGTCAGTTTCTTCCTCCACTAGTTGTAGATCTTGAAGAGGCTCTTCAAAGTGTACACTTCTCTCGATGAATATATTTTTGGTTATAATATTCAAGAGATTGTATGCTTTTTCTTCTTCAGAATATCCAATTAGGATGCACTCAAGACTCTGTGGCTCCAAATATTTTATCTTATCCAGTGGAATTCTAGCCCATGCAATGGACCAGAAAACCCTGAGATTGGACACATTAGGCTTGTGACAAATGTAAGCTTATAAAGGTGTCATACATTTGATGGATGAGTGTGGAACCCTGTTTTGAATGTATGTAGAAAAATTCATAGCCTCATAAAAAATATTTGTAGCCAAACCTTTGGGTTCAAGCATACATGTTGTCATCTCTTTTAGTGCTCGGTTTTTCCTTTCCGCTACACCATTTTGCTGAGGTGTGTAGGGAACAAGGTGATGGATATTGATTCCATTTTCTGCACAAATTTGAAGAAGATATGATTTGACGTATTCACATCCATTATCATATCCTATAGCTTTGATCTTGCTCCCAGTAGCAGTCTCAACTGAAGCTTTAAATTAATATTTTTTTTTTCAAAAACTTTCGATTTCTTTTTGAGAAAGTAGACCCATGTAAATATTGAAAGATCATATATGAAGGTAAGAACATACCTAGATCCATTCATGGAGGTAGTTATAATTGTACCGCTAATATCATTTTGAATCAGCCCCAAAATACAGGAATCTCTGCTAGCTTTTCCTCGATCAAAATTATGCTCAAGATGCTTGTCGATTATGCATCACTTGCAGATACCTTTTGAGGATTTGATGAATGGAAGACCTTCCACCATGGAATAATTTTGTATCAGCTGAAAATATTTATAGTTTATGTGTCCAAACCTCTCATGCTAAAACCGGGTGACCTCATTTACATGATTCAGAAGGGAACTTGGCTTTGAATAAGGCACAACATTGGAAAACTCATAGGATTTTGCAGCATGATTTGCTTTTCCTACTGCAATGAATTTTCTTGTGGCTATCTCAGAAATTTCAACATCATTGGGGATGAATACAACTCTTTTAGGAAAACCAATGTGTGTCATTTGATATATAGAAAAAAAATTTGAGGCTAAAGAGGGAACACATAGAACATTTTTAAGCTGCTATGTTATAGATGAATAATAACTTTTCCTTTTGATGAGACTTGTAAGTCATATCCCATGTGGATGGAGATGCAACTATCAAAATCCATTTATGTGAAAGAATACTTGCATGCAACCATATGATTCGAAGCTCCAGATTCAATGAGGAGATCTATAGCATTCGAAACACTAGCCATGAGTGCATGACCTCTTTTAGGATGATTATTTTGATCTCCATTATCCTTCTTCCTTACGCCTTCTAGAAGAGTGAAGTTTTGATTATCCAAGAGAAGGGCCATCTGATCAATAGTCCTCTTCATGCAAGAGCTTTCAGGATGAAATCCTCTAGCATAGTAAGAACACTTTGTCTTCTCTTTTCCCCTTTGTTTGTTTTTCTTCGAGCCTGAGGGATCACCCGACTATTGGTTTTTCTTCTTCTGCTTGGGAGGATCAAACTTGGTCTTCTCTTTCATTTGATTACATTCAAAGCCTTGGGTCATTCAGAAAAAATATTGACCTTTGGAGGATCTCATGGATCCCACCTAAACAAGTTTATCATGCTCATTGGTTAGGGACTCAATGAATGAATTCAAGGTAGGCATCTTCCAATTTGGAATTGTGATCTTTTCGATATGGGAGGTAGAGACAAAGATAGAGTATTCTAATCCTATATTCAAAAGTATAGAAATAATTAGTTGATCATCTTTCTTCTCAACTCCGTATTTCTTCAATTGGAGCACAAGGTGCTTAAACTTAGTGAAGAATTCATTTATGGTATCAAAATAGCCCGGATTGAGAGATATCAGTTCATTCTCCAAATGATAGGCTCTCAAATCATCTTGCTTTCCAAAGAGTTTAGGAATTTTATACCACACTTATTTGGGATTATTCAATACACTGATATGGGAAAGGAGATCCTTTGAAATGGAGAGGCATAGGAAACCGTATACTTCAACAAGTTTGTTCCAATATTTTGACTTCTCTACTGCTGCACTTGGATTTGGCTTCGTGCCCATGGTGAATCAATAGAGTACCTTGGAGCACAATGTTATCTTTGTATCCTCTATCCACTGATGATAGTTGAAATGAGTGAGAATATTACTAAAGGAAGAGTCCATTTTCCAGTTTTAGCGAATGCAATAGGAGATTATGAGATACCTGCAATCATACAAAACAAACAAAATAAGGTCAAACAAGTTGCACTTTTATAGTTTCTTCATGCTTGGATAGACTTCTCTAGACAGAGTCCAGAAGGAGTAAGGCTAAGATTCTGGGACTTATGTGGAAAACTCTCATCTTTTGGTGCAGTGTTGGAATATTTTTGAGCAATTTTGCTCAATATTCATCAAAGATCCATAAATATATATATATATATATATATATATATATAAGAGTTTCCTTGTCCTTCCATGGCTCTGATACCATATAAAATTGAGGCACACCAATCTTAAAATCAAGACAAAATTTACTACAGATTGATACAGATCAATTTACTCAATGAATTCCAGAAATTGTACAAAAGGCTTGCCGTAGTGTATTTCCTTATCATTAATCAGAAGAGATATATTAAAATGCAATATAATGGCATGAATAGCCATGCAAGTTGACTCCAAGAGAGTTCATTCGAATTGAGTGCATGAGAGTAGCTTACTTATAAGTTAACACCACTCGACACATCAGTTAACCACTTAACTAACTCCAACATATATTGACTCTAATAGACTGGAGGAATTTTAGACTAAGTGTAATTGAATAGAACTCAAATGCATGCCAACAAGTAGGTGGATGTGCTTATCTGATTTCGATTAGCTGAGATAAACTGAACTAAGTCACCAAAGTTAGGTGAGGGCTCCTTTAACACTCCATTTAACTGCATTTATATCAAAATTATACCAAATCATGGGAAAGGTGCCTTTATCACTCTAGTTAACTGAAAAGTAGGTGAAACAACTACTAGTTGACTGAGTGGGGCACATAAATCAAGCATATTAACCTATATTTTCTCCTTGATTGAAGTAGGAGGCTTAGTTAGGATCCTCAATTGAAAGAGCAGATCCAATTTGATGATGCAGTCACATGTTTGAGTCAAAACTTAGGATAAGTGGTAAATTTGGCTAATTAATCCAAATAATGATGTGTGGTTGGAAAATGACTCCAACAACTAAATATATCAAGATTGAAGAGATGGAATAAACTAAAAACAAGTGATAAGAATCATTGTACTTTTTAATAAATATTTAAGGTAGCACTACTATCTCTCTCAACATCATGCTACATTTTTTCTTGTTGGTTGCAAGACATTTTCTCAGTTATTTTTATTTTCTCTTGTTAGTTTTTCAACATTTAAGCTAGCATTATGATCTTAGGATCTTTTCACTGAGAGAATAACAATCACAACAATAAAACACAAGCACATCACAAGAGACAAGAGACAGAAAGAGTTTTCCTCAGGGAAACCATAAAGGAGAAAACCCTGCAACTTCCTCTAAGATAGAATCAACACCAAAACAGTAAGAGATCTTCCAAAACAGCAGTAGTCTTCTGTCTTTTGTCTAGTCCCAAAATTTCCTTCTCCAGTAGTGTGCCACACTTGGGAGAGCAAGTGATGTATTTCACAAGTGATAAATAGAGAGACTCTCACTCTCTATTTATATTCATCCGTTCACTTGAATTTCCTTTTCACACATAGGCTCAACCTAATAATTACTACTCGAGCCTACACCTTAATTAGTGTATAATAACTCAAGTGCCCCGAAACTGTGGGGACTTACCTAATGACTTGACATGACTTGTTTACATTATTAATCTTCCCGATCGGAACATTGGGACATGATCACATGACTCAAATACATAATAGAAACATCCCAGAATAAACATCGGGTTACAATACATAAGATACATAGAAGAATACATTCCTAAGTTACATATACATCAACACTCCCTCTTAACTAGGAAGGTATTATTTCGACACAATTTTCAGCACTGGTCTTCTTCTCTGTATCAGTTGGATCATCTTGTATTCAAGTCATCTTCGTATTCAAGTCATCTTCATCGGATCTGGATCATCTCTCAATCTGGATCAACATAGAACATCATCACTGGATCTGGATCATCTCTTGATCTGGATCAACATAAAACATCATCACTGGATCTGGATCATCTCTCGATCTGGATCAACATAAAACATCATCACTGGATTTGGATCATCTCTCGATCTGGATCAACATCACTGGACTGGATATGGATCATCACTCAATCTAGATCATCACTGTTGGATCATCATTACTGGATCTGGATCATCACTCGATCTGGATCAACACTGGTGCTATCTCATGATTCTTCTCGTCATAGGAAGTTCTATAGAGCCAGCACTTTTTCATGCTAGTTGTAGGCCTACCCTCTTGTAGGTCTTCGCCCAACACTTACATCTGACCTGCTCGTCAGAAAGGCATGCCCAGCACTCGCATCTGATCATGTAGTAAACTACAATCCCATTAGAAAGGCCCAGCACTCACATTCACCAACATGATAGGACACACCTACTATCATCTGTGAAATGGCTCAGCACTTACAACCACCAGCATGATAGGACACACCTACTATCATCTGTGAAATGGCTCAGCACTTACAACCACCAGCATGATAGGACACACCTACTATCATCTGTGGAAAGGCACAGCGCTCACATCCACCGGCATGGTAGGACACACCTACTACCATCTGTGGAAATGCTCAGCACTTATAATCACCAGTATGGTAGGACACACCTACTACCATCTGTGAAAAGGCTCTGCACTTACAATCACTAGCATGGTAGGACACACCTACTACCATCTGTGAAAAGGCTCTGCACTTACAATCACTAGCATGGTAGGACACACCTACTACCATCTGTGAAAAGGCTCTGCACTTACAATCACCAGCATGGTAGGACACACCTACTACCATCTGTGAAAAGGCACTGCACTTACAGTCACTAGTATGATAGGACACACCTACTATCATCTGTGAAATGGCATAGCACTTACAGTCACCAGCATGATAGGACACACCTACTATCATTTGTGACAAGGCTCAGCACTTACATCCATCCAGGAGGGAACACATCCTGCTCACAATGATGGAAGGGCATGCACTCATATCTAATCATGAGGGAACACATCCCAACAATCATATCAGAATGGCCCCCAGTCCTCCTTGACTGAGCTACCTGGTAACTGACCAGGCACCTCCATTCTCCTAGAGAATGGCAGTTGCCCTTACATCCGACCTGCTCGTTGGAATGGCCAACACTCACATCTGACATGGAAGGAACTTAATCCTTTAGCCATGAACAGAATGGTTCATCGCTTACATCTGATCAAGTGGGAACACATCCCTCTATCACATCAGAATGGTTACTCAGTTCTTACACTGAGTGTTCCTAGTAACTGACCAGGTGCCTCCATTCCTAAAATGGAAATTGCTCTTACATCTATCCTGCTCGACAGAATGGCTGGCACTCATATCTGACATGGAAGGGAGCAACCCTCTCACTATGATAGAATGGCTCAGCCCTTACATCTGACCATGGAAGGAACCAATCCTCTCACCATGTCAGAATGGATTTGGGTCTCATCACTTTCTCTAGGAGGAAGCCTCGATCTGGAGAACACCAAGTCTCTCTCTGAAGTACTCAAACTTCAGCCTAGCCAATGGCTTCGTCAATACATCAGCTATCTGTTCCTCCGTTACAACATACAGGAGCTTCACTGCTCCTCTCTGCACCATATCCTTGATATAGTGGTACTTGATCTCGATATGCTTCGACCTATCATGGAACACTGGATTCTCTGACAACTTCACGCAACTCTGGTTGTCACAGTGTATACAAGTAGCATCCAAAGGGAGATCAAATATATTAGATAGTAGCTTCCGTAGCCATACTTCCTCACAACTATCTGAACAAGCTGCGACATACTCTGCTTCAGCTGTACTCAGTGCCACATAGGATTGCTTCCTGCTAAACCAAGAGATCACACCTGATCCCATACTGAAGCAACATCCCGAAGTACTCTTCCTGTCGATGGCACTGCCTTCCCAATCTGAATCAACATAACCCTCCAGGTTAATCTACTGACTCGCATCCTACTTGAGCCCATAATCAATTGTACCCTTCAGGTACCTTAGAATATGCTTTGCAGCAATCAAGTGAACACTTCTCGGATCTGTCAAGTACAGGTTCAAGGTGTTCATAGCAAAGCAAATGTCTGGTCTTGTGTTTGTCAGGTACATCAATGACCCAATAATCTGATGATACATCGTAGCATCAACCGACTTTGACGAAGCATCACTCAATAGCTTCAGGTTCGATTCCATAGGTGTGGTCATGCAGTCCATCATCCTGAATCTCTTCAGGATCTCTACTACATACTTCCCTTGTCCAAGGAAGATCCCATCTATACTCTGCCACACCTCCATGCCTAGAACAATAGTGCATCGACACATAACAGGAGCATCACTGGTCTTCTGTCTTCAACCTTGAAGCAAAGGTTGAAATCCACTTTACTCTCAGTAAAGCCTAGAATCATCAGTAATATTCCCATCCCGTTGAACCATGTCGAACCTCAGGATCTTTTGCAATCACTCCCTCTGAAGCGGAGCATCATACTCCCTCTGTCTTCCATACTCTATGCACTGAAACATTCTGTACTGGAGTGACAAGTAGTATCCATCTAGGATCACTGGATACTAAGATCCTCTATCTTGAACTTCTTCAAAAGTTCATCTTGCACCCATCTGTGAGCTTGTCATCCTCTATCAACCTTGTAGCAAAGGTTAAGATATTCATCAAGCTCATCATGTATGTGTTATCCCATGGGTGTCTTTTGAACTCGTACAAGGCCTTATTTCATTTGCACACATGATTGTGCATGTCATGTGACTTCACTTCTATTAGCTGTAAATATTTCTTTGTAGACTATGCCTTCTCTTCATGAGAAGCCTCATGCTACGAATCTTGCTTTGTATCCCACGATGTTTCCATCTACTGCATGATGGAACTACGCCTTGACATCATTCTTCTTGAACTGGTCTTCCATTTATTCTTAGTTACTTCTTCTTGTCTGGAAGGTTCTACATCAATGATGTCACTGCATTCATCATATTATTCTTTGTCTTGAAATGTCGTCACTTGTTCTTCGG
>LPNX010118093.1:160439-291919 GCA_001517045.1 Pseudotsuga menziesii
ATTCTTCTTGTGAGTTCTCTTTCTAGAGTCTATTGAAAGCAATCACTACCTTCTAGCACACATTCCTCACATGAATGAATTCCACGATCCTAGGAGGCCATTCAAGTTGGCCATCACCACTTTTGCATTCTTCACTTTTTCTTTTACCGCTTCAAGCTGTTCTTTGATTTGAGAGACTCTTATGACTGCATAGTCTCTGCATTCTGGATCTTCACATTCTTCAACTGGTTTCTTTAGGTCATATTCTGATTTTTTTCTTCTCTTCAAATAGCTTGAAATTCTGGAAGACCTTCAACAGCTTTGCTTGCAATAGGTAGTGCTCTATAATGCACATGTGCAAGCATTCTATGCTAAAGCTCATTTGGCTCTACTGTGTCATGGATCAAGGCTTGTTCTGGATAGCCCTTCAATTTGTACAAGCCTCCTTATTGTTCTCCAATCACTACCGCATCATTGATAGTCTTTCCTTTTTGGTCGCATGATGACTTGACCATCTATGAATGCAACCCGCATTCCTTTTGCATCAATGCTTAAATGGAGAGAAGGTTCTTCTTCAGTTCTGGAACAAACAATACTTCTTTCATTGTTAGAGACTTACCAGAGTCTAGCTTGTATGAAGATTCCCCACTACCTTTTATTGGATATTGGTAGTCATCTCCCAGTTTCACCTTGTGAGGTGATTCATGTTCTGACAGTCTTACAAAGGATTCCTTGAATCCCGTCATATGTTTGGAAGCCCCACTATCTATAAGCCAATCATCACTTCCATGAGTAATGTTACCTATGAGAGCTGATATCAAAACATATTCATCCTTTCTTGAAGAATCTTCACTTTCATATCTGGATCTCTTTCTGGATGGTTCATCATCCTTTGCAGCATGAGCATGATGTCTTCTTTGGCCTTGAGCAAGTTCTTCTTGTGAAAGGCTTCTAACCTCATCTCCCTCTGAAACTGGAACCTCCATACTCATGTAGGTGTCCAATCCATTTTCTTCAGAGAGATCATATACTTCCAGGCTTGGAATTTGTCAACTTCCGCAAGCTTTTCACCAAGCTGATGTGATATATCATATTGAAAGAGAACCTCAAATGGAAATAGCAAAGGATTAGATCTTACCGATTTGAGGTGTCCGTCCTTGTCCCGAAATTCGCTGATCTAGGGTTTGTCGCAGAAACCCTAATTTTCAAAACTTGGAATATTTCATATCTGATTGGACAAACAAATAGATCTCTTCAAATGGAGCTATCCAATGTACTCCTTTTCTGAAAACAGTGGAGGGAAACTCCCGGAACAGGAAGCCCTAATTTTCTAATTTCTTCTGCAGAAATGTCTGTTACTGTTTCTGTGATATCTCCGAAATTACTGATCCTATGTGTCTGAAATTTTGCACTGAGGTAACCTCATATGTCCCTGATCTAGAAATGTAGGTTTCATCAGAATTGGTTTCACCATTTGGGATTTATGATCCTTTTCCCAAGGTGACCTGTTACAGGATTGTTCAGAACAGCGAAGTTGTATGGCATGCCACGTGTCATTGGTTCATCTTCTGAGTTTGATATTTGGACCACCGAAATTAAAGTCCGTGCCATTTTTTGAACATCTTCAGGAATTCCATTTGGATCTCTGTAGCGCAAGATATTGCATATCTCCCCATATGTCCTGTTCAGGGATGAATTCTGGAAGAGGCTGGAACGCTAACTTGGAGAGATCATATCTCCTGGAGTACATCGAATCTGAGTCGGATTTTTGGACACAGGCTTCATCAGGATTTTATATTTGGCCCATGCAATTTTCAACTTCTGAGACTTTGCCAATATCTGAATATAGCGACTGTACCAAAACGTAGTAGTTTTAGTATTTAGGGTTTCTCCTAGCTCAGGGTCAAACTAGGGTTTGACTTTCCTGGAGTTTTACCCAACCAAATTTCTTGATCCAGGTCTCTAAACTTCATTTTTGATGAGGAGAATAACCCTATGCTGGTCTCACTCAAAAATTCATCTTCTGTAGAAAGCCCTAATTTCCGCATCGAAGACTGAAAATGCTCGGAATCAAATTCTGCTTCGACAGAAAGATGTGCCCTTAAATGGGGAGTCATCTTAGCATAATTTTGCTGAAAATTTGTGGAGGAAGATCCACAAAATAGGAAGCCCTAGTTCCTGTAGCTGCACAATGTCTTCTTCTCAGGTTAGCTCTGATAGCATGTTAGTTTTTCATCACATTAAGCTAGCATTATGATCTTAGGATCTTTTCACTGAGAGAATAACAAGCACAGCAATAAAACATAAGCACATCACAAGAGACAAGAGACACAAAGAGTTTTCCTTGGGGAAACCATAAAGGAGAAAACCCCGCAACTTCCTCTAAGATAGAATCAACACCAAAATAGTAAGAGATCTCCCAAAACAGCAGTAGTCTTCTATCTTCTGTCTAGGCCCAAAATTTCCTTCTCCAAAAGTGCGCCACACTTGAGAGAGAAAGTGATGTATTTCACAAGTGATAAATAGAGAGACTCTCACTCTCTATTTATATTCATCCGTTCACTTGAATTGCCTTTTCACACGTAGGCTCAACCTAATAATTACTACTCAAGCCTACACCTTAATTAGTGTATAATAACTCAAGTGCCCCGAAACTGTGGGGACTTACCTAATGACTTGACATGACTTGTTTACATTATTAATCTTCCTGATCGGAACATCGGGACATGATCACATGACTCAAATACATAATAGAAACATCCCAGAATAAACATCGGGTTACAATACATAAGATACATAGAAGAATACATTCCGAAGTTACATATACATCAACATCTCTCATGTCCATCCTTCCCTTGGTGACCATTCCCTTCAACTTGTTTAATGATTTTAACATTTAAGATTGATTATATTTTGAAATCCGACATTTTTGTATTGGCCAAGATACAAGTCTACCTATTTATAAATTCGACAAGGAATTATCACATGGAAAGAACATCTCCTTTACCAACACATCAATTGAGAAATATCCAAAAATATTCCATCCAAAAAAATCATTTTCATCTAGATTTGTCACAAGACCTATGGAAATGCAATATTTTTGGATCTAAACATATGTGTAATAATATGAACTTACTCAAAAGAAACCTAACATATATTTATGTACAATCCCTTTATCTCCACTATTATAATTCAAATTAGTTCTCTCTTTAACCTTGTCATGTTGTACAAAGTAGTTAGTATGGTTTAAAATATGTGATGCAACCCATTCAATAAAATAAAATTTTTATTTTGATAACGTATCTACACCTCTTGGTTCATGTGAAAATGCAATATCTATATTAAAAACTTTAGCAACAATTACGATGACACATCCATGGTCAATATCACTATTGTGAAATTTTTTTCTATTTGGGAATGTTGTTCCTTCAAAAACATTTAGGGGGAATAGTATTGGGTGTTAATTTAATGTCCTGAATTTGTAGCTTGAGAAATATCTATTTGTATTTATCCTAAAAAATACCCAATCCCCTACTTCAAATTTCATTTCACTACAATGTTGATCTACTTGTCATTTCATCTTATTTTGTGTTATAGCCAAATTGTCTTTCAATAGTTGGAGAACCTCTTATTGGTGATCTATGTGATCCTCCACTACTTGAACCTTATATTTGTCTTTTGAGGATAATATGATGGATAGAGGATGATAGCCATAAAGTGTCATAAATGGTGACTTTTTTATGAAGTATGGAAATATGTGTTGTACCACCATTCTTCCAAGGGAAACAACTTGACCAATTGTGTTCATTTATTAGATACAAAGTAAAAAATATACTCTTATATGAATTTATTCACAATATTGATTTTTCCATTGGTTTGAGGATGGTAAGAGGAGTTGTCAGCCGAGTGAATGCCCAAATAAGAAAACATTTCCATCAAAAAATTACTAGTGAAAAATAGATCTCTATCACTTACATTAATCTTGTGGATTCGATGTAGCTTCTGAACTATTTCCAAGAACATTGTATCTACTATACTTTCTTTAAAAATATGACAACGTGTGCAAAAATGAAAATACTTTGTGAGTCAATCTGCCACTATCATATTGACATTCTTTGCTTCAAACTTTGGTAGACTTGTGATAAAATACATTGGTAATTCCTCTGAATGCTAACTCGATATGGTTAATTCTAAATCAGTATGGTTAATGGTTTTATAATACATGGTATCTTGAGTGTCTCTCCCTTATTCTGTTGGTAAACCAAACATTCTGCCACAAAATTTTGGACATCGATTTTAAGAAAAATACTTCTTGATCCTATGGTAAGTTTTCAATAACTATGAATGTCCTCCTATAGGATTAGTGTGAAATTCCAAAAGGACAATCTATTTGATATGAGAAGTCTTACCTAAATATAGGGGATATTGATAACATAATGAATCATTCTTCCACACAAATTTATCTAATTCAGTAGGGTCCTCTTGTAGTTGTTGAATTATATTGCATGGATTTTGATCCAGATTCCATTATATCCTTTAATCTTCCACACAATCATCTTATAGAATTAAAATAGCACAAAGTAAGCCCTTTATGCCATCTTCTTTCCTTAAAACTACATATGGAACCACATTTTGTTTTCCTTTATGTACATAATTTCAAATTCATAACATAGCATCTCTGTTACCCATTTTTGTTTATCTTCATAAGATTATATTTGTTCCAATAAGTGCTTAATACTACCATGATATTTCATTACACTGAAGTGTCTTCCAATTAGGTAAGGGAACCATTTCTTAATTGCATGCAACATGACCAACATTTAATTTTCATAAATTGTTTTAAGTAAGTTTTTCCTTTAAGTTCGCAACTTTAAAATGTAAGGGCCTCCCTTCATGCATTATAAATGCACCAATGCCATGCCCTGAGGCATCAAATTACCTAATGAAGGTTTTTATGAAGTTTATCCTCAATAACACATGAGTTGTACACAGAGACCCTTTAATATTTTGAAAACCTTTGGTTGATTCTTGAGTCCATGAAAGTGCCTAATGTTTCAATAGCATTGTCAGAGGTGTTTCTATTTGAATATAATTCTTGATAAGCTTGTAGTAATAGCCTATAAATCCTAATAATCCTCTAAGATTTTTTAAGGTTTTGGGAATTGGCTATTCCATCATAGATTTAATTTTATTAGGGTTAATATGAAGCCTTCATGAGATACAATATGACCCAAATATTTCACTTCCTAAACACCAAAGAAACACTTAGAAGGATTTGCATATAGATTTTTATCCTCCAATAGTTTTAATACCATATTAACATGTTGTACATGATCTTCCTAAGATTTTCGATAGATTAGCATATCATCAAAAAGTACTAAAATAATTTACTAAGGAAGGGTTTAAAAATGAAATTCATCAATCTTTGAAATGCGGTGGGTGCATTGGCAAGGCCAAATGATATCACCAAAAGTTCATAATGATCCTCATGTGTTATAAATATATATATTTTTAGAATATCTTCTTACTTCATTCTTATTTGATGATATCTATAACAAAGATCAAACTTGGTACATAATTGCTCCCTGTAATTCATCTAATAATTCATCAATGAAAGGAATATGAAACTTACCTTTAATGGTAATATTATTGATCACTCTATAATATGGACACATACACCATGAACCATCAAAGTTGGTGCATATAAATCTCTTTGGATGGGATAAACAATGGCATCATCTAATAGTTATTGAAACATGTTTTCAATCTCACTCTTTTATGCATATATGGGTACTTGTAATGTCTGACATTAGGTGGTACACTTACCAGTTATAATTGAATAGAATGGTCATGATATCGAGAAGGTGGAATACACACACACACACACACATATGTATATATCCAAATATTTTGGAATGATTGTTAATAGTTTTTTGTAGATCCAAGAAAATAGAGGATGTAGATTCTTGAACATCTAGTGATCATAATTGTTCAATTAAACCATGGTGTACCTTTTTTAGGAATGTTGTCATGCTCTTAGATATTATCAATATGAATTATTTACTTGGGATATCTCTGAGTTCATTTTCTTTACCTTCCGAAGAGAATCTCATGAAAATTTATTGAAAATTAAGAGCCTTTGTTTCCAGTTATTGTAACTTACTAGACCCATAATACAACATCAACACCACCCATTTAGATTTCAATAATTGGGATATCCAATAGATAATTACCCATAGTAATATTAATACTATGGAACTTCCCATGACAATTTATGGTACCTCCATTTGCAATCATTACTTGAAACTTTGGAGTTGGATATATAAAGTAATTGATTAGTTTTGCTAATTTGCAATTACTGAAGTTATGGGTACAACCAAAATCTTAACATTTTTACCCTTTTATTTTTAAGTATACTTATATCCATAGAGTTTGAGGAGTCATAATTCCAGCCAATGCATGTTGAGATATGATTGGATTAGTCTCTTCTAGTTATACCTCTTGAGACTATTTCCATTATGAATCTTATTCACTTTACAATCTATGTAGAATAATCTCTTTAAATTGCACGATTCTCCTTATTGTATTTATTATCACAATCTAAACACAGTCCTTTTCCTCTTGTTTCCTCCACTTTCTAATGTTTCAACCTTGTATTCCAAGTGATGTTAGAGTGAGAAACATTTTCCTCTCGACCAATGTTATTACAATCCCTTGTAGTAGCCATATTTTTAATTTCAACTTTCATTTCCAAACTAAAAGAATTCGCCAATTTTTTAGGCTCAAAGAGATGTACCTTGTTCTTAATGGTCTCCTTTGAACTTCCCATAAAAAGATCCAACAAATTATACTCTTGAATGTTCTTCACTTTAATACTCAACTTTTGAAACAACTTAGTGTGCTTTATAGCTAGACTTTGTTTCCTAAAATTTATCAATTGGAGAAATAAGGTGTTTCTCATAATATCCCCATAATGCTCTATAAATTCATCTATAAATATATACCTGTAACGTCCCCGACCCTTCGACCGGCGAAGAGGACGCTACTACACACCAAAACATTTGGGCAGCTAGCCCCATGAACGTGTACATTCATTATCATTGTTGAAATGCTGAAATAAAATGCTTGAACTAAAACATGCATACAGGATTGTTTATCATACACAGCGGAAGTAACATACATTCATACAAGCATTCAACATGTTCATCATGATCATTAACAGTAAATAGGATTGCAGAAATAAAATAGAGAAGATTACTTATCTTTATAAAGAAATCGTTTCGCAACCAGCTATGTCGCTGCAACGTTCCACCCAACCATAGGCTAGCACGCTCCTAGATCTTTCAACAATGCTACCACCCCCGAGCCGGGCATGACTCCCCAAGGAATAAGGAACTAACAGGCTTACACATAGCAAGGAATAACAACACAACAAGGGTACACAGTTCAGCCAAGCCAACAAAGTTGGGTTTATCAGGCGAACAGGAGCTAGGAAAGGCTAAGGCTAAGTTGGTGAGCTCACTGAAGAGTTGCGGACACCAAAACCAGAACCAGCCTGGATTCTAGAACACCCACACACACCCAACACAAGGAAGTCAGCCCCTTCTCTGCAATGCAGTCCCTCAGAACCTGATCTTCCCTCCAATGCTCTTCAGGGGTTGTGGAAAAGAAATCCAGCTCAATAGCTCTGTCCGTGTGGTTCTCATTCCACCAGGTTTGTCAAGCATCTCAAGCCATCATTCACCAACCCAAAAGTAGTCCAGGGACCAATCCGATGAACCCACAGCTATCCAACCTTCAATACTATCGCTGGGAAACTTACACAGATCGGAAAATGATCAAAAGTCATAGCCAACATACACAGTTCAACGCGGATTCACAGAAAGAATCACCCTCGATCCCATCAATTCATGGAAAAGCAATCCCGATAATTTCCACTGCGATCCGAATGGTGAACGAAAACAGTACACAGTCCAATGCGTGGAGGCCAAAGTCGATTCTCTGTGTGGATGGAAGGAAAACGAATTATAGACCGGAAATCAGCACGAGAGAGAGAGGGAAAACCCCCACACAACGGTTGGTCAAACGTTTTATTCCCCCCCTCCTGCATGAGGAAGACGAACTGCCAAGATCCGAGGGAGTGGGGAAGAAATGGTTCCCATGTCATGGAGAGGAGAGCAAGCGTGGCATGGTAGTGGTTTGCTTGTCAGCCAATCGCTGCCTCAACTAACAAATGGAAAATTAACCAAGGGAGGTGGCGACACATAGACTTTTTCCTCGTGACTCAATGTTCCACATCCCCCCCCTTTTTCCTTATCCTTTGGAATCATGCCCTTTCTCAGTTTAGTTGCTGCAAACATAGCTGGTTGAGTTGTTTAATTAAAAAACATGTTTACATGATGCCATAATTAAATATATGCCACATGTCCCGATATACCATCGGTGACCATTCCTAATAAAAAGCACAACATGACCAAATCCATGGTGGGGCCTTGGCCTTGAGCTCCACACCAAGATTATTTACAACATATTATTTTAATGCAATCGGGGATTAAAACTGGGGTATTACATTCCCCTCCCCCTTAAATAGCACTGTCCTCAGTGCTTTACAAAATTTGAACAAAATGCTACACTGGTACTGCCTCAGTTTTCTGTAGGATTGAACAAAAATGGATGTGCCAATCGCATGGCATCCTCCAGCTCCCACGTAGCCTCTTTAGGTTCGTAATGCTCCCACTGCACCTTTACCTGCCCTATGGCTCGGTTCCGAAGCATTGTGACCTTAGTATTGAGGATGCGCATTGGCTCGATTTGGAATTCTCCCTCGGGTTCCACCTGAATCACATCCCAATTTATCACATGGTTAGGATCATGTACATATTTCTTAAGCAAAGAAACATGAAAAACATTATGAGCTTTAGTATTAGCAGGCAATGCAAGTTTATATGAAACAGGCCCTATTCTCTCAAGTACTTCAAATGGCCCACAATATCTAGGTGACAAATTGGCACAACTTCCAAGCTTCAAGGAAATTTTCTTTGCCCTCACTCTGAGGTAAACATGATCCCCAACACTGAACTCCCTATTCACTCTATGCTTATCTGCATAGCTTTTCTGTCGGTCTTGTGCTGCTTTTGGATTCTGCCTAATCTTTACAACTTCTTGCTCCATTTCCTTGAGCAATTCTGGTCCAAGCACAATTCTGTTTACTGGGTTGTCCCAAGTCACTGGTGTCTTGCACCGTCTTCCATACAAAGCTTCATACAGACTCATCCCCAAGGATGCTTGCTTTCCATTGTTATAAGCAAACTCTACCAAGTGCAAGTAATCTTCCCACTTGGTTGGTTTGTCCATCACATACATGCAAAGAATGCCTTCAAGCACCTGATTAACTCTCTCTATCTGCCCATCTATCTGAGGATGGTATGCAGTGCTAAAGTTTAACATTGTACCCAAATATGCAAACAACCCCTTCCAAAAGTTGGAAGTGAACTTGACATCTCTGTCAGAAACTATTGCCTTAGGTAATCCATGCAATTTAAAAATCTCCTTCATGAAGATCTTTGCAATGTCATCAGTCTTGTGCGTAGACTTCACTGGTATAAAATGTGCTGCCTTAGTCAACTTGTCTACCACAACCATGATAGAATCATGTTGTCTCCAAGTCATTGGAAATCCTGTAATAAAATCCATGGAAATAACTTCCCATTTCCATTCCGGAACTGGCAAAGGCTACAACAAGCCTACTGGATGTTGATGCTCAAACTTTACCTGTTGACATTTCATACACTTGGAAATGTACTCAGCCATACCCTTTTTCATTCCCGACCAAAAGTACTGCTTTCTAGCTGTAGCAATTGTCTTCTGATATCCTGGGTGACCAAAATACGGAGCCTGATGGATTTCATCCATAACAACTCTCCTCAAATCTACTACATTTGGAATATAAATTCTACCTTTATAAGTGAGAAGCCCATCTTCTTCCAATTTATATCCCTCATACCTCTTCTCAAGACTTTGCTGCTGCAATTTGTCTTTTACCTGCTCATACAATTCGTCTCTGGCAACATGATTAACAATCTGCTTCCTCAAATCTGATTGGCAAATACTAAGAGATGCCACATGCATTTCCTGTACCTTCCTGCTGAGTGCATTAGCTACCTTATTTTCCTTTCCCTTTATGTGCTTGATTTCAAAATTAAACTCACATAAAAGTTCTAACCATATTGCTTGCCTAGCATTCAGAGTAGGCTGGTCAAATAGATACTTCATTCCACAGTGATCTGTTCGGAGCACAAATCTTCTGCCCATCAAGTAATGCCTCCACATATTGAGAGCATGTACTATGGCTGCAAGCTCTAGATCATGAGTGGCATAGTTCTTCTTGTGTTCCTTCATCTTTCTTGACTGATAACAGATCACATGGTTGTCCTGCATAAGGACTCCTCCAAGCCCTTGTCCACATGCATCGGTACACACCACAAAATCTTTCTTTGGATCTGCAACCTTCAATACTGGTGCACTAGTGAGAAGATTCTTCAACTGCTGGAAGCTTTCTTCACACCTAGATGTCCATTCAAACTTCATCCCCTTCTTTTTCAAAGAAGTGATGGCATGTGAAACTTTGGAGAATCCCTCAATGAATCTCCTGTAGTATCCTGTAAGTCCCATAAAAGATCTTACGTCTGTCACATTTCTTGGAGTAGGCCAATTCATAATGGTTTCAATCTTTTCAGGGTCCATAGATATACCCTCCTCTGAGATAATGTGACCCAAGTAATGAATTTTATCTCTATAGAAGTCACACTTGCTCAGTTTTGCATACAACTGGTGCTCCCTGAGCAATTGTAAGGTCAATCTCAAATGCTCTTCATGTTCTTCCTCATTCTTAGAGTAAACAAGAATGTCGTCAAGGAAAACAAGAACAAACTTGTCCAAATACTTGCTGAAGACACTATTCATAAGGCACATAAATGTAGCTGGTGCATTTGTGAGCCCAAAAGGTACCACTACAAACTCATAATGCCCATACCTTGTCCTGAAGGCTGTCTTATGAATTTCTTCATCCTTGATCCTTACTTGATGGTACCCAGACCTCAAGTCAATCTTGGAAAATACCTTTGCTCCTCTCATTTGATCAAAGGGGTCATCAATCCTAGGAAAAGGATATTTATTCTTCACCGTAACCTTGTTCAATTTTCTGTAATCAATACACAACCTGAGTGTACCATCTTTCTTCTTTACAAACAGAACTGGTGCTCCCCAAGGAGATACACTCGGTTGGATATACTTCTTTTCCAACAACTCTTGCAGTTGCATATTCAACTCTAGCATCTCCGGTGTACTCATTCTGTATGGTTCCTTGGACACTGGGGCTGATCCTGGCACAAGTTCAATAGTGAAATCAATGTCCCTCTTTGGAGGAAGTCCTGGAATCTCATCAGGAAACACATCCTTGAATTCCTGTAACACTTGGTAGTCCTCCAACCTAGGAGCTTCATCTCCTGATGTCTCCAGAATATGGGCTGCATATAACTGGCAACCCTTCCTACAGAACTTCTTTAACTGCATTGCTGAAACCTGCCATACTAAAATCACCTTTGGAATACCTTTCAAAACTACTAGGTTTCCTTCTTCATTCATGCATTCGAAAGTCTTATTGTAACAATCAAGCTTCACCCTGTGAGCTTCTAACCAATCCATCCCAATGAGATCTTCATAGGAACCAAGTGGTAGGACATTCAGATCTACACAAGTGACCAACCCATCCATGACCAATGGACATTTCTCTACCACTTCACTGACCTTTCTCTTAGTTCTAGTGGCTAGCCGGACTAACCAATATTTCCTATGCTTTACCTTCTTAAAAGTACAAATCTCCACTACTCTAGGGGTAATGTAACTGTGCATAGAACCAGGGTCAATCAAAATAGAAACAGATTGCTCAACAATATTGCCTGCTACTTCAACCACAGTTGACTGGTGATCTTCCTGGTGGTCCTCCAGCGCTGCATAAATCCTAGGGACTGCCCTTGCTACTTGACCCACTGTTTCTGCTTCTTGAATATTGTAAGCTGGCCTTGCATTCTCATTCTCGAGTGGACAATTTCTACGCAAGTGAGGTCCTTCACATTTCCAACATTTGAGTGGACCTTTATTCGGATGTGGCTCTTTAGGCTTTCCACCTGTCACTCCAACTTGATCACTCGCAGCTTGGGAGGGCTACTTCTGCTGATTCTTGAATCTAGAAGGTTTGAAACCTTTCTTTCTTTGGTTCAACTTTTCATTCTTCTTGTCCTTCCATGCCTTATGGTAATTAGGTTTACCTTTGCTTTGTTCATTGTGGAAATTGAACCCAGTGATAGATTAATTTTATTCACAACAATTATCAATTGATCATGCAAAATCACTCACAAAAGAGACTGAAATTGGAGCTGAACACTAAATTGTATTAACTCAGTGTACAATAGCCAACCCTGTAACATAATAGGTTGCTTCATTAAATAATTACATAAGGGATTCAAATGCATGAGGATCAATTCGAATCTAGCATAAAGCAGGCTTACTAAAATTAAGCAAATCCCCCATAGGTGCAAAAAGCTGATCCCAAATCAGTCATGGAGCTCACGAATTGGAAAAAGCGCTTAAGAAAGCTAAAGAGTGATGGAATGACAACTCATATCCAAGGAGAAAAGAGTGGAGGATGAAGAGGACAAAAAACTAGTTCACCTCACCTAGTCAAACTTTCCCTATTGCCTTAAAGCACTAAAAAAGCAGGCAATAAAGCAGAAAAAGAAGAAGGGCACCTAGGAGACCAGGAATAAAGCAAAATTGATTCCTTGAGGTTTCCCAAGCGCTACATGGGTCAAATTAGGCAAGTTGGACCACTATGGGTAGGTAATTGACAACTTGCATAAGGTGGGACACATGAACTAGGCAAACAAGACAAAAATAATTAAATTAATGTCTAAGGTAGCTAACTATGGGTTGATTATTCTAACACCCCCCCTTAAGCCTGACTTATGAGTAATATATCAGAAAAATATAGGGCCTAGAAACAAGGCTTAGTCACCCTTTACATACTGCATGTCCATACAACCAAGGAAAGAGGCAAAAACCACATGGGAAAATCCTCTCTTAAACATGGACTGTAAAACAAAATTTGGAAATCTTGTCTTCACTCATGCTTCACAGCATGATAAGAAATCACCAGCAGTGATTTGAGATTGCTGAAGGTATTCTCACAAAATTCTTTGGTGAAGATATCGGCTACTTGTTTTGAAGATGAACAGAAGAGTAGGTGAATGGTGCCATCATGCACAAGCTCTCTGATGTAGTGCATATGGATCTCAATGTGTTTGGTTATCTGCTTCTGAACTAGATCTTTGCAGATTCGAATGGTACTCTGGTTATCACAATATATGGTAGTTGAGTACTCTGATTAGAAGCCACACTCTCCAAGTAATCCCTGCAACCATAAACATTGAGTTGCTGCATTAACAACTCCTCTGTACTCTACTTCTGTAGATGAGAGTGCAATGGCACTCTGTTTCTTTCTTGACCAGATGATTGGCCCTTCTGCAAGCATGAACACATATCCTGATGTGGAATTTCTATCTGTGCTATCACTTGCCCAATCACTGTCAGTAAATCCAATCAAATCAAGATCAGATTTTGCTTTATAGAAGATCCCATGTGTCCTTGTTCCCTGAACAAATTTAAGGATCTTTTTGGCTACTTTCCAATGGATCTCATGAGGCTGATCCATGTATCTAGAAGCCACACTTACTGCATAATAAATATCAGGTCTAGTATGTGTCAGATACAACAAACATCCAATCAATTTCCCATACAGTGTATTGTTTACCATAGGTGAAGAATCAGCTTCTTCCAGCTTCACTCCTGAAAGGAAAGGAGTTTTGCTTGCTTTGCAATCCTTCATTCTGAATTTGTTCAGCAAATCCAAGGCATACTTGTACTGGTGCACCTTGATTCCAGCTTTGGTTTGAGCAAACTCAAGCCCCACAAATTGGCTTAAGAGCCCCAAATCTGTCATGGAGAAGGCTTGGTTCATTGCTCCCTTCAAGGAAGCAATCTCATCCTTTGAGCTTCCTGTAATGAGGAGGTCATCAACATATAACACAATGATCATTAATGAACCATTAATTAACTTCAAATAGACATTTGGATCTGATTTTCACCGAACAAAATTCAGTGATAGCAAGAAGCTATCGATCTTGGCATACCAAGCCCTGGGGGATTGCTTTAGCCCATACAATGACTTTCTCAACCTGCACACAAGAGAAGGGTTAGTAGCAAAACCTTGAGGCTGCTGCATATATATCTCTTCAGTGAGATCTCCATTCAAGAAGGCACATTTTACATCCATGTGATGTACCTCCCATTTCCTTGAGGCTGCAATGGCTAGGGCTAGCCTGATGGAATCCATCTTTGCCACTGGGGAAAAGGTTTCATTGTAATATATCCCATGAACTTGTGAGTAGCCCTTGGCTACCAATCCATCCTTGTACTTCAGTGGTGAACCATCAGCAGAAAATTTGGTCTTGTAGACCCACTTACACTGAACTAACTTCCTCCCTGGGGGAAGATCCACTAGCTCCCATGTGTTGCTCTTCTGGAGTGAGATGAATTCTTCCTTCATGGCAGCTTGCCATATTGGATCTCCTTCTACTTCTTCATATGTTTGAGGATCATATTCCACCAACAATTAGCATTTCTCAGCAAACATAGGATCCTTTATGCACAGACCACTCTCAAATTGAGATCTAGTCCTCATTGGTTCATTGGGATCCCCAGCTAGCTCTCCTGCTGCATGTAGTGTCTTGGATTCCCATTTTGGCCTTGTAGGGATGTTAGGGTCTGCAATAAAATCATCTCCATTATAAAAATCAGAATCAGCATGTTCAACAAACTCTTCACTTACTTTCAGAGGTTCAGGTGGTGAAGAGGCTTCTCCAACTTCCACTGCTGCAAGGGGTTCTTCTTGAAACTGAACACACCTTTCAATAAATACGTTTGTTTGTGCTCAAATTTATCAGCTTGTACCCTTTTGAATATTCAGAGTATCCAACAAATAGACACTCTTGGCTTTGGGGCTGCAAAGCCTTTCTCTTTTCTGTTGGAATTCTAGCCCAAGCCCTTGAGCCAAAAATTCTGAAATGGGTCACATCTGGCTTGTGCCCACTCCATGCTTCGAAAGGAGTCATAACTTCAAGCTATTTATGAGGCACCCTATTCTGGATATAGGCTGCAAAATTTATAGCTTCGGCCCAATACTTTGGTGGCAAAGTTTTGGCCTCCATCATGCATGTTGCCATCTCCTTTAGTGATCTATTCTTCCTCTCAGCAACACCATTTTGCTGTGGTGTATAAGGGATAGAATGCTGCATCTGAATACCTGCATCTGCACAATAATTAATAAACTCAGACTTGACATAATCACCACCATTATCAGATCTGAGGACCTTGAGTTTCCTCCCAGACTGGTTTTCAACCAAAGCCTTAAAGACTTTGAAGAGGCCAAAATCTTCAGACTTGTGTTTCAGGAAGTAAACCCAGCAATACCTGGAAAAGTCATCAATGAAAGTCAATGCATATTTGGCCTGACTCATGGACATATGAGGGAATGGGCCAGTAACATCACTATGGATCAGCTCGAGGGGTGCAGAGGTTCTCTCATGACTAGCTCTCTCAAATTTGTGCTCTGGGTGTTTTCCTAGGATACAACCTTGGTAGACTCCTTTGGAAAATTTTATCTTGGGAAATCCTATGACCATCTCTTTTTCACTAATATTAGAAAGATATTTGTAATTTAGGTGGCCAAATATTTCATTCCAAAGCTTGCTTTCCTCATTAGCATGAATCAGAAGAGCAGAGGGGTTTGAGTAGGGTAGGAAGTGTGAGAACATGTATACCTTCTGAGCACGATTCACAACTCCTTTTGCAATGACTTTACCACTTGAGATCTCTGTGATCTCAACTTCATCAGGGGAGAATATGACCTTCTTAGGAGACTCAGTGTGAGTCATCTGGTACACTGAAAAGAGGTTGGAGGCAAGACCAGGAACATACAACACATTGCTGAACTGACCATGATCAAGATCAATCCTCCCTTTGCCCAAACTTTCAGTGAGAGAGTCATATCCCAGTACTATAGGTGGTCCTTTCGACATGTCAAGTGAGGAGAATGCCTCCTTGGTCAAAACCATGTGGCTTGAAGCTCCAGAATCAATGATAAAACTGGGTGAGCTTGATGTGCCAGCAACCAATGCATGAACTCTCTCTCTGTCATCTGAACTTGATCCTCCTTCTCTCTTCTTTGAGATGTCTGGAAGAGAGATGCCATTCTTCTCCAGGAGTTGGGTCAGCATGTCTATTTTCTTCTTCATACAATAAATTTTAGTGTGATTTCCCTTATTGTAGTATGCACACTTGCTCATTTCTCCTTTGTTTTTCTTCTTCTGGTAGTTCTTCTTGGAACCTTGTGGCTCCTCCGGAGACTATTTCTTGTCTCTCTTTTGCTCAGGCGGCTTTTTAGCTTTCTTTTTTATTTTTGAATCCACCTTCGAATCTCCAGCAATCAGAGCTTGATCTTTGGATGGTTTGATGGTTCCCATCATCACCAGCTTGTCTTGTTCTTGTGTGAGAGATTCCATGAAATCTGCAAGGCTAGGCATCGTCCAGGTTCGAGCTGTCAGTTTTGTGGCATAGAAGGTCGAAACAAACACTAAATAGTCAGGGACAAGCTTCGAGAGAATGGCCAAGACCAGCTGATAATCCTTCTTTTTGATCCCACACTGTTTCATCTGCAAAACAAGTGCTTTGAACTTGGAGAAATAGAGTTGTAGAGATTCAAAGCTATTGGGACTCAGGGAAATCAGCTCATTTTCGATTTGATGTCCCCTCATCTCATCTGTCTTTCCAAAAAGATCAGTAAGCTTCTCCCATACTTCATTCGGTGATGTCAATCCATCAATATGGAAAAGGAGGTCTCTGGAAATACTCAGACACAAAAGACCATAGGCCTCATCCCTCTTGTTGTGCCATTTTATCTTCTCTGCAGCTGCATTGGGCTCTGCTTCTGTTGCCATAGTCACCCTGTAGAGGCCTTTCGCTCTCAACATTATCTCCATCTCTACTTTCCATTCAAATAAATTGAAGGGAGTCAAGATGATCTTCTGAGATTGATCCATAGCTTAGAAATTTGTCCCGGCTGTCAGTAGAAGGATCCCAGTCATTGATGTCGAACCTGCAAAACAATTTTGAAGGAGATAAATTGATCTACAATGGCTCTGATACCATGTGGAAATTGAACCCAGTGATAGATTATTTTTAATCACAACAATTATCAATTAATCATGCAAAATCACTCACAAAAGAGACTAAAATTGGAGCTGAACACTAAACTGTATTAACTCAGTGTACAATAGCCAACCTTGTAACATAATAGGTTGCTTCATTAAATAATTACATAAGGGATTTGAATGCATGAGGAGAAATTCAAAGCTAGCATAAAGCAGGCTTACTAAAATTAAACAAATCCCCCATAGGTGCAAAAAGTTGATCCCAAATCAGTCATGGAGCTCATGAATTGGAAAAAGTGCTTAGGAAAGCTAAAGAGTGATGGAATGACAACTCACACATGCATTTCCAAGGAGAAAAGAGTGGAGGATGAAGAGGACAAAAAACTAGTTCACCTCACCTAGTCAAACTTTCCCTATTGCCTTAAAGCACTAAAAAAGCAGGCAATAAAGCAGAAAAAGAAGAAGGGCACCTAGGAGACCAGGAATAAAGCAAAATTGATTCCTTGAGGTTTCCCAAGCGCTACATGGGTCAAATTAGGCAAGTTGGACCACTATGGGTAGGTAATTGACAACTTGCATAAGGTGGGACACATGAACTAGGCAAATAAGACAAAAATAATTAAATTAATGTCTAAGGTAGCTAACTATGGGTTGATTATTCTAACACTCATAACAATACTTAGCTTTTCTTATTGCTTCCTCGAGAGTTCTCGGCTCATAGAACTCAATTCTATCTTTGTAAGCTTGAGGCAATCCACTTAGGAACCGTTGGACCTTCACTTTTTCATCTCTAATGTACCGGACGTACCTCAACAGCTCCAAAAATGTATTTGCATATTCATCCATGGTTTGTTGTCCCAATCTCAGCTCATGGAACTCCTTGATCTTGTCATCATAGTACCTGTCAGAGAGGTATTTCTACTTGAAGTACTTCTTGAACTGTTTCCACTTAAGTCTCCTTTCATTGATCCTCTTTACCTGCTTGAAGTGTTCCCACCAAATGGATGCCCTTCCATTCAGATTGAATATGGCAACTCTTGCCTTCATGTTCCTTGAATAATCCTGCACCTGAAAGTACTTCTTTATTCCAAGGAGCCAAGCTTCATCCTCTTGTCCAGTCTTTACCTCACCATCAAATGTAGGAGGTTTAGCTTTCTTAAATTCATCTCGAGAACGATCCCTCTGGTGTCTCTTTATTTTCCTTTTATGAGGAGAGGAGCTTGTATCTCCATTGGATTCTTCGGAGTCAGACGATCCACTGGAAGTCCTTCTCCTTCTCCTAGTGCTGCTCTTACTGCCTTTTGATGTACCTCATCCGGAATCTATCTTTTTCTGCAAGTCTGTCAAACTTTTCAATATGGAAGCATTCAACTGATGTTGCTCTTCCTGGGCTTTTATTAAGCTTCTCATGGTGGTTGCAACATCTGACGGTGTCTCTTGGAATCTCCTCCCATTGGGCTCAATGTCATCATTCCTATTATGGACATTTTCTCCGATGGCATTTTCTGCTTGCTCGTAAGAATCCTGAGCATCATACCCATCTTGGGATCTCATGACTGACCACCACTTACTTATCAAACTGCACTATTCGGAATGCTGCTCTTGAAAGTGACTATGATTCTGCAAACGTGTTAATAACACAAATGTTAGATGCATAATATTGACATAAACCAGCATTACTTACCTTCTCTCAGAAATTATAATATTACAAGTTTTCCCAAAGCATAGAAATTTTTTTCTTCCTTTTTGGCCCTAAAAATTTACTGAAAAACCACTGAAAATTCCCCCGAAAACAGCTGACTTTTCCTTTGTTCAATCGGGTCTCTTCCCATCTAATATTTCCGTTGAATCGACTCTCGAAACAACTAATTCCTCTGCTGAATCGGCTCTCGCTTCCACTATTTCTTCCGCAGAATCGGCTCTCGGAACCACTATTTCTTTCGATTGCGGCGTCGGCAGTCTTTCTCATCGGAAGACTTAGTGATTTCGCTTCCGCAACAGAGGCTCATGAAACACTTTCTTCTTCTGATTTCGGCCTTAGATTTTTTTTTTAACTTCCGACGTCGGTGCTCTTTCCACATCGGAAGCTTAGTGCCTTTGGCTTCCACAACGGCGGCACGCCAAACACTAATTCCTTCCGACGGGGGCCAAACCGCTTAAAATTTTTTAACTTCCTTGCGGTGTGGGATGTCTTTGCACTTCGAAAGTCTAGTGACTTTGGCTTCCGCAACAGCGGCACGCCAAACGCTAACTTCTTTCGATCGGCACGTACTTAGAACAATTTTAAAATTTTCGGCGTCGGCGGCCTTTCTGGTCGGAAGCCTTAGTGCTTTTGGCTTTCGCAACGGCGGCACACAAACCATTTTCTCTTCCAATTGGTCGCTCTTTTCTTAAGGCAATTTTAACTTCGCGCATCGGTGGTCTTTGCACTTCGGAAGGCTAGTGCCTTCCACTTCTGCAACGGTGGAAGTCCACTGCGCTAATTGTTCTGATGGGGAACACTTAGACAAATTTTCTTTTCGGCTTTCTTCCAACTGTTCCGTCGGGCATGTTTCCACTGCGACGGAGGTCTTTCTGCCTAGCTCTTCTGCAATGGTGGAAGTATTTCCTGTTAGTGGCCCGACCACTCAACACTTAGATGAATTTCTCAAATTTTCCCTCCAAACATGCTTCGTCGGGCGCGCTTCTACTAGCTCTTCTGCTACAGCGGAAGTCTCTTCCACTAACCCTTCTGCTTCATCGAAATTCCAAACCACTAAGTGTTCCGATGACTGTTCAAACACTTAGACAATTTCCTTGAAATTTCCCTCCGTCGGCAATTGGATCCACTACTGCATCGACGGTTTAGTCCTTTCGTCAGCCGCAACGGCGGACGAAAAACCACTAAACTCTTCTGATACATCCGAAGTCTGTTCCTCTTTAGTGCTCCGATGCTCCGACTGTTCAAGCGCTTAGATAATTTTTGAATTTTGAATTTCCAGTCATTCATTGATTTCTGCTGGGTAGAAATAAATCCTGCCTCTGTCACTACATCATTCAAGGCTCATTCAGGAACATGCTTGCAACATGAGCTCTGATACCACACTGTAATGTCCTCGACCCTTCGACCGGTGAAGAGGACGCTACTACACACCAAAACATTTGGGCAGCTAGCCCCATGAATGTGTACATTCATTATCATTGTTGAAATGCTGAAATAAAATGCTTGAACTAAAACATGCATACAGGATTGTTTATCATACACAGCGGAAGTAACATACATTCATACAAGCATTCAACATGTTCATCATGATCATTAATAGTAAATAGGATTGCAGAAGTAAAATAGAGAAGATTACTTATCTTTATAAAGAAATCATTCATCAACCAGCTATGTCACTGCAACGTTCCACCCAACCATAGGCTAGCACGCTCCTAGATCTTTCAGCAATGCTGCCACCCCCGAGCCGGGAATGACTCCCCAAGGAATAAGGAACTAACAGGCTTACAAATAACAATGAATAACAACACAACAAGGGTACACAGTTTATCCAAGCCAACACAGTTGGGTTTATCAGGTGAACAGGAGCTGGGAAAGGCTAAGGATAAACTGGTGAGCTCACTGAAGAGCTGTGGACACCAACACTAGAACCAACCCGGATTCTAGAACACCCACACACACCCAACACAAGGAAGTCGGCCCCTTCTCTGCAATGCAGTCCCTCAGACCCTGATCTTCCCTCTAGTGCTCTTCAGGGGTTGTGGAGAAGAAATCCAGCTCAATAGCTCTGTCCCTGTGGTTCTCATTCCACCAGGCTTGTCAAGCATCTCAAGCCATCATTCACCAACCCAAAAGTAGTCCAGGGACCAATCCGATGAACCCACAACTATCCAACCTTCAATACTATCGCTGGGAAACTTACACAGATCGAAAAATGATCAAAAGTCACGGCCAACATACACAGTTCAATGTGGATTCATAGAAAGAATCACCCCCGATCCCATCAATTCATGGAAAAGCAATCCCGATAATTTCCACTGCGATCCAAATGGTGAACGAAAACAGTACACAGTCCAATGCGTGGAGGCCAAAGTCGGTTCTCTGTGTGGATGGAAGGAAAATGAATTACAGACTGGAAATCAACGCGAGAGAGAGAGGGCAAACCCCCACACAACGGTTGGTAAAACATTTTATTCCCCCCATCCTGCATGAGGAAGACGAACGGCCAAGATCTGAGGGAGTGGGGAAGAAACGGTTCCCACGTTGTGGAGAGGAGAGCAAGCGTGGCATGGTAGTGGTCTTCTTGCTAGCCAATCATTGCCTCAGCTAACAAATAGAAAATTAACCAAGGGAGGTGGCGACACATAGACTTTTTCCTCGTGACTCAATGTTCCACATCCCCCCCCTTTTTTCTTATCCTTTGGAATCATGCCCTTTCTCAGTTTAGTTGCTGCGAACATAGCTGGTTGAGTTGTTCAATTAAAAAGCGTGTTTACATGATGCCATGATTAAATATATGCCACATGTCCCGATATACCATCGATGACCATTCCTAATAAAAAACACAACATGACCAAATCCATGGTGGGGCCTTGGCCTTGAGCTCCGCACCAAGATTATTTACAACATATGTATCCTATTTATTTTAATGCAAGCGGGGATTAAAATCGGGGTATTACATTCCCCTCCCCCTTAAATATCACTGTCCTCAGTGCTTTACAAAATTTGAACAAAATGCTACACTGGTACTGCCTCAGTGTTTCGCAGGATTGAACAAAAATGGATGTGCCAATCGCATGGCATCCTCCAGCTCCCACGTAGCCTCTTCAGGTCCGTAATGCTCCCACTGCACCTTTACCTGCCCTATGGCTCGGTTCCGGAGCATTGTGACCTTCCTATCGAGGATGCACATTGGCTCGATTTGGAATTCTCCCTCGGGTTCCACCTGAATCACATCCCAATTTATCACATGGTTAGGATCATGTACATATTTCTTAAGCAAAGAAACATGAAAAACATTATGAGCTTTAGTATTAGCAGGCAATGCAAGTTTATATGCAACATGCCCTATCCTCTCAAGTACTTCAAATGGCCCACAATATCTAGGTGACAACTTGGCACAACTTCCAAGCTTCAAGGAACTTTTATTTGCCCTCACTCTGAGGTAAACATGATCCCCAACACTGAACTCCCTGTTCACTCTATTCTTATCTGCATATCTTTTCTGTCGGTCTTGTGCTGCTTTTAGATTCTGCCTAATCTTTACAACTTCTTGCTCCATTTCCTTGAGCAATTCTAGTCCAAGCACAATTCTATTTACCGGGTTGTCCCAAGTCACTGGTGTCCTGCACCGTCTTCCATACAAAGCTTCATACAGACTCATCCCCAAGGATGCTTGCTGTCCATTGTTATAAGCAAACTCTACCAAGTGCAAGTAATCTTCCCACTTGGTTGGTTTGTCCATCACATACATGCGAAGCATGTCTTCAAGCACTTGATTAACTCTCTCTGTCTGCCCATCTGTCTGAGGATGGTATGCAGTGCTGAAGTTTAACTTTGTACCCAAATCTGCAAACAACCCCTTCCAAAAGTTGGAAGTGAACTTGACATCTCTGTCAAAAACTATTGCCTTAGGTAATCCATGCAATTTAAAAATATCCTTCATTAAGATCTTTGCAATGTCATCAGTCTTGTGCGTAGACTTCACTGGTATAAAATGTGCTGCCTTAGTCAACTTGTCTACCACAACCATGATAGAATCATGTTGTCTCCAAGTCATTGGCAATCCTGTAATAAAATCCATGGAAATAACTTCCCATTTCCATTCCGGAACTGGCAAAGGCTGCAACAAGCCTGCTGGATGTTGATGCTCAAAATTTACCTGTTGACATTTCATACGCTTGGAAATGTACTCAGCCATACCCTTTTTCATTCCCAGCCAAAAGTACTGCTTTCTAGCTGTAGCAATTGTCTTCTGATATCCTGGGTGACCAGAATACGGAGCCTGATGGATTTCATCCATAACAACTCTCCTAAAATATGCTACATCTGGAATATAAATTCTACCTTTATAAGTGAGAAGCCCATCTTCTTCCAATTTATATCCCTCATACCTCTTCTCAAGACTTTGCTACTGTAATTTGTCTTTTACCTGCTCATACAATTCGTCTCCAGCAACATGATTAACAATCTGCTGCCTCAAATCTGATTGGCAAATACTAAGAGATGCCACATGCATTTCTTGTATCTTCCTGCTGAGTGCATCAGCTACCTTATTTTCCTTTCTCTTTATGTGCTTGATTTCAAAATCAAACTCACATAAAAGTTCTAGCCATCTTGCTTGCCTAGCGTTTAGAGTAGGCTGGTCAAATAGATACTTCAGTCCACAGTGATCTGTTCGGAGCTCAAATCTTCTTCCCATCAAGTAATGCCTCCACATCTTGAGAGCATGTACTATGGCTGCAAGCTCTAGATCATGAGTGGCATAGTTCTTCTCGTGTTCCTTCAGCTTTCTTGACTCATAACAGATCACATGGTTGTCCTGCATAAGGACTCCTCCAAGCCCTTGTCTGCATGCATCGGTACACATCACAAAATCTTTCTCTGGATCTGCAACCTTCAATACTGGTGCACTGGTGAGAAGATTCTTCAACTGCTAGAAGCTTTCTTCACACCTCGATGTCCATTCGAACTTCATCCCCTTCTTTTGCAAAGAAGTGATGGCATGTGCAACTTTGGAGAATCCCTCAATGAATCTCCTTTAGTATCCTGCAAGTCCCATAAAATATCTTATGTCTGTCACATTTCTTGGAGTAGGCCAATTCATAATGGTTTCAATCTTTTCAGGGTCCACAGATATACCCTCCTCTGAGATAATGTGACCCAAGTACTGAATTCTATCTCTATAGAAGTCACACTTGCTCAGTTTTGCATACAACTGATGCTCCCTGAGCAATTGTAAGGTCAATCTCAAATGCTCTTCATGTTCTTCCTCATTCTTAGAGTAAACAAGAATGTTGTCAAGGAAAAAAAGAACAAACTTGTCCAAATACTTGCTGAAGATACTATTCATAAGGCACATAAATGTAGCTGGTGCATTTGTGAGCCCAAATGGTACCACTACAAACTCATAATGCCCATACCTTGTCCTGAAGGCTGTCTTATGAATGTCTTCATCCTTGATCCTTACCTGATGGTACCCAGACCTCAAGTCAATCTTGGAAAATACCTTCACTCCTCTCATTTGATCAAAGAGGTCATCAATCCTAGGCAAAGGATATTTATTCTTCACCGTAACCTTGTTCAATTGTTTGTAATCAATACACAACTTGAGTGTACCATCTTTCTTCTTTACAAAAAGAACTGGTGCTCCCCAAGGAGATACACTCGGTTGGATATACTTCTTTTTCAACAACTCTTGCAGTTGCATCTTCAACTCTAGCATCTCCAGTGTACTCATTCTATAGGGTGCCTTGGACAATGGGGCTGATCCTGGCACAAGTTCAATAGTGAAATCAATGTCCCTCTTTGGAGGAAGTCCTGGAATCTCATCAGGAAACACATCCTTGAATTCCTGTAACACTTGGTAGTCCTCCAACCTAGGAGCTTCATCTCCTGATGTCTCCAGAATATGGGATGCATACAATTAGCAACCCTTCCTACAGATTTTCTTTAACTGCATTGCTGAAACCTGTCGTACTGAAATCACCTTTGGAATGCCTTTCACAACTAATAGGTTTCATTCTTCATTCATGCATTTGAAAGTCTTATTGTAACAGTCAAGATTCACCCTGTGAGCTTCTAACCAATCCATCCCAATGAGAACATCATAGGAACCAAGCGGTAGGACATTCAGATCTACACAAGTGACCAACCCATCCATGACCAATGGACATTTCTCTACCACTTCACTAACCTTTCTCTTAGTTCCAGTGGCTAGCTGGACTAACCAATATTTCCTATGCTTTACCTTCTTAAAAGCACAAATCTCCACTACTCTAGGTGTAATGTAACTGTGCGTAGAACCAGGGTCAATCAAAATAGAAACAGATTGCTCAACAATATTACCTGCTACTTCAACCACAGTTGACTAGTGATCTGCCTGGCGGTCCTCCAGCGCTGCATAAATCCTAGGGACTGCCCTTGCTACTTGACCCACTATTTCTGCTTCTTGAATATTGTAAGTTGGTCTTGCATTCTCATTCTCGAGTGGACAATTTCTACGCAAGTGAGGTCCTTCACATTTCCAACATTTGAGTGGACCTTTATTCGGATGTGACTCTTTAGGCTTTCCACCTGTCACTCTAACTCGATCACTCATAGCTTGGGAGGGGTGCTTCTACTGATTCTTGAATCTAGAAGGTTTGAAACCTTTCTTTCTTTGGTCCAACTTTTCATTCTTCTTGTCCTTCCATGCCTTATGGTAATTAGATTTACCTTTGCTTTGCTTTTAACAATACTTAGCTTTTCTTATTGCTTCCTCGAGAGTTCTTGGCTCATAGAACTCAATTCTATCTTTGTAAGCTTGAGGAAATCCACTTAGGAACCATTGGACCTTCACTTTTTCATCTCTAATGTACCGGATGTACCTCAACAGCTCCAAAAACTTATTTGCATATTCATCCATGGTTTGTTGTCCCAATCTTAGCTCATGGAACTCCTTGATCTTGTCATCATAGTACCTGTTAGAGAGGTATTTCTGCTTGAAGTACTTCTTGAACTGTTTCCACTTAAGTCTCCTTTCACTGATCCTCTTTACCTGCTTGAAGTGTTCCCACCAAATGGATGCCCTTCCATTCAGATTGAATATGGCAACTCTTGCCTTCATGTTCCCTGAATAATCCTGCACCTGAAAGTAAGGAACCGTTAAAGAAGGCTTGGTAAAGGAAGGGAACCGAAGAATGGGGAAATGTCTACCCAAATCAAAGAATATTCCCAAGTTACAAATCAAATTGACCAAAATTAGAGAAGATATCAGTTATATGAAGGAGTGAGATCTCATAGGGAAGTTCGTAGGGATTTGGCCTTCGGAGAAGACCCTCACATGGTGGATTAATACCACATGGAAACCTCAAGGCCACTATGACCTTCAACTAGGAGAAAAAGGATTCTTCACTGTCATCTCCTTTAATGAGGAGGACAGAACCAGAATCTTTGAAAGTGGACCATATTTGTATAACTCTACAGGTCTGTTCTTGAGACCATTTAAAGAAAGAATTAATCCAGACAACGAGAACCTTACAATTACACCGGTCTAGATTAGAATGTATTCCCTCCCTATAGAATACTGGTCAGAAGACATCCTAACTAAGATTGGGAACTTGCTAGGGAATTTTGTAAAAGTCTCATAACAAATGCGACAAAGAAGATACACTTCCTATGCCAGGATCTGTATATATCTGGATATTTCAAAAGATCTCCCGAATGGTATAGATTTAACATGGGAAGATGAAGACAAGTTCCAAGCAATATAGAATGAAAAACTCCCGTTTAGATGTAGGAGATTCCATGAACATGGAAATTTATTTAGAGATTGTCCACAGAACAAGAAACCAGGGGGAACCAAGGAGCAAGAAAATAAAGAAGCGGGGGGATTTACCAGGGTCCAAAACAAGAAGAGAGCAGCCAAGAAATCTTACGGCCCTGAAACCTTCAAGAAAGTTCAAACACAAAATAGGTATGAAGTTCTCCAGGAACCTCAAGAAGTTAGAAATCCTATCAATCTGACCAGCAGCCAGACCCATCTCAAGAATCCAAGCGAAGCAGCTGCATCTAAGGTTAGTGCTACAATTGATCCTCCCAAGCAATCCCAAGAAAAATATCCTAACCCCAAACTCCAGAGCCAAGAAGAAAATCAGGCATTAAAAGAAGACACCAACAAGACTAGGGAGACAAGAGAGGAAGAAATGGAGATAGGAGATTTAGATCTGGTCGGGCTAGAGACAACTTGCTTAGAGATGGCCCCTGAGAGGATTGTTCCTCAACAAGTCACATCGTTGGAAAAGGCGATAATCAAAGCCAAAGCAATGAAGTCTTTAGGGGTCTCGGTGGAATCACTAAAAGACCCGGAGGGGAAGAAAAAAGTAAAGAAAGAAACCCGAGGCAGGTATAGTAATGTGCAAAGCATCCAAATGATTGGAGCCCAAATGGTGGCTTCATGGCAGTATCCAACCATAGATGCAACCCTATCCCCCACAAATAAATAGGTTACCAATGCTGATCACATCCTGAAACATTAGAGGATGTAGAAGTACCTTGAAGACTCGTCTTCTAAGGAGAAAGATTGAACTGGAGAAGCCAGGAATGGTGTTCCTGTAGGAAACAAAATGCTCGGAGACAGACTTAAAATGTATAGGGGGGAAATCTTGGAAATGATTTGAGATCGAAGCAGTGTATGCTAATAAGGCGGTTGGAGGTATTGGCATTCTATGGAATCCAAAGGAGGTCTCCCTCTACAGCTTCTCAGCAACATAGTATTCTCTATCTATTGCATTTCACATCTTAGGGACAGAAACTAGGGGATTCCTTACTAATGTGTATGGACCTCCTAGGGAAGAGAAAAAAATGTGATTTCTAGACTCTCTAAGGATGATAAACACCTTGACGTAATGAAAACCCTGTATTATAGGGGGAGACTTCAATCTGAATAGGAGTCTCGAGGAAAAAAAACGGGGGATTTGACAACTAAACCCCATAATGAAACTTTCAATGAAGTGATTGATAACCTTAAACTGGTTGATGTCAGAACAAATAACAACATTTTTACTTGGAACAACAAAATAACGGGGGACAGAGGCATAGCATGCCGACTTAACCACTTTCTAGTGACGGAGTCCATAATGATGAATGTGGGAGAGTTGAAGGCGTCAATCCTTCCTTCAGTTGCCTCAGACCACTGGCCCATCAAGATGGAATGGAAAAATGTGGGTGCTAACCTATGTAGACCCTTTTGCTTCAAAAATTTCTGGTTGCTTCAACCAGAATTTCAAGAAAAATTAAAAGAATGGTGGGAGGGAATCCCAACCATTAGAGGAACCAAGATGTACTAGTTCTAGCAAAAGTTAAAAATCCTCAAATCAATCATCAAAAAATGGAACAGAGAATATTTTGGTAACATTTTCCATGCGAAAGTGGAGCTTGACTGTAAAATCAAAGAAGTTCAAACTCAATGCATGCAATCTGGTTTCTCGGTGGAGATCAGAGAGAAGGAACGTTGTTTGCTCCAGGAATTCAACCAACGTGAACATCGGGAGGAGATATACTGGAACCATAAATCCAGATTGAAATGGCTACAAGAAGGAGAAAGAAACACCAGTTTCTTTCATAAATTGACAATACATCACTGGAAAAGCAACCAACTGAAAATATTGAGAATTGAAGAAGGCCCAATTACTAAATCCCAGGAAGATTTGGAATGAACTGTAAATTCCTTCTTCTCTAACCTCCTAGAAGAACCAGATGAAGACCGAGAAGCCTCTCAGAGAGAATTCTTGAGGAATATTCCCCAGGTGATCACGAAAGAACACAATCTTCTCCTAATGAAACCTATAGAGATGGAGGAAGTAGAGGAAGCAGTCAAGCAGATGGCAAAAGATAAAGCGCCTGGACTTGATGGATTTACTACAAACTTTTTCCATGCATGTTGGGACTAGCTGAAAGAGGAAGTATGGGCATTGGTGGAGGACTCCAGGAAGTCGGGTAATATCCTGAAATCTCTTAATGTAACTTTCGTAACCCTCATACCCAAAGAGTTTGAAACTGAAGACCCAGCGAAGCTAAGACCAATAGCTCTATGCAATGTCATTTACAAAATTATCTCAAAAACCATTGCCAATAGAATTTTCCCTTTGTTTCCCCTCATCATCTCTCTAGATCAAGCGAGGTTTGTTGAAGGAAGAAAAATCTTGGATGGCATCATCCTTATCCCCGAAACAATTCATTCGGTCAAAATCGGGAAAATTCCAGGTATGCTTCTTAAATTAGACTTGTCCAAAGCTTATGATAAAATTAACTGGGAATTCTCAGCAGGGATGCTCAGGGCGTTCGGATTCTTAGATCAATGGACCATATGGGTAATGAATTTGGTATCTTCAACCTTCTTCTCTATTTTGGTTAATGGATTACCTGCTTCGCCCTTCCAAAGTTCTCATGGTATCATACAAGGGTACCCATTATCCCCCTTTTTTTCAATTATAGTTGCAGAAGGTTTGGGTAGAATGCTCAAGAACCTTCGAATGAAAAACAAGATTAAAGTTCTGACAATCACGGAGGGCTTAGAGCCTCAAAATCATCAACACTTTGTTGATGATACCATGCTCATGGGGCCGTCAACAGTTAAAGAGGCCTACGGTATCAAGGAGGGGTTGGACACCTTTTTGGAGGCCAGTGGACTGGAAATCAATAAGACCAAATCTCAAGTGTACTTCTTTAATACTCCGAAAATCACAAGAAGGAATATTTTGAGAATTCTCGGCTTCTCAGAGGGCGGACTTCCTTTCAAATACTTAGGAGCTCTATCACATGCCCCAATTTTGCAAAAACAATATCATCTTATTTGATTTTATTCAAAGACAATATGTTAAATTTTATGCTAAGTTGTAATTGATGACTCAGCAGAGTCAAGGATATTTAATGTAATTCTGAATATTTTAATTATAGATAAATAAAGGTGGAGACAACAGCTTAGGAGAGCTGTTAAAAGAGTGTTTACTGGTCAAATTGGTGGAGGAGACTAGGTGGAGAGTAAACAAACATGTGGAAGCATCCTCAAACCACTTTCAACTGTTGCAGGTGGCAACCTCCCTACATTTGGGGTCATGATCCCCCCAAAAAGTGGGATCAGAGCAGGTGGCTCAATTAATGACAACTGACCCAAAAGACCTAGGAAATCTTTTTAAAAATGCTCATTGAAGAGAGCTGAGGCTGCTCATTCTAGAGAAGTGATCATTCGGGTGAATGCACTTCAGAGAAATTCAATGGAAATGGAATTTGTGGAAAGAGTTTGAGGGGTTAACTGCTAAGTGATCTAGTAACTTTTCAACTAAAGGAACTTACTGCTGAGTGCAGAGTGTTTTCTGAGTCATTGGAC
This sequence comes from Pseudotsuga menziesii, assembly GCA_001517045.1. Classification (NCBI taxonomy): domain Eukaryota; kingdom Viridiplantae; phylum Streptophyta; class Pinopsida; order Pinales; family Pinaceae; genus Pseudotsuga; species Pseudotsuga menziesii. The sequence goes on from LPNX010118093.1 coordinate 190,810, forward strand.
TAGTATATTGTTTGCATGCTCCACCAGTTCTCAACCAAGAAGACCAAGAACAGGCTCGCGGGTCCTGAGGAAGTGTTGTTTGAGCGGTCTCCAGGAGTTTGGTAGGGAGGAACGACCTCCTAACACTGTTGTTATCCATGATAATTAGGTTTTACATTCTATTGTGTTACTGTGTTAGATAGTAAAATGTGAATCTGACTGATTAATGGATGTTAGATGTTTTGTTGTGAATTGTTAGAGTTAGTAATATTTTAGTTTATTGAAAGAATGAATATGAAATAGATAGAAAATAATTCTTATCTGTGTTTTTCCACGTCTGGAAGGACTAGACCGTACTCTAGCACAGATAGATTATTTAAAGTAGATGAAGGAAATGATAAGAAACTGAAATGAATAGATGTAATATGCATTTCATAATAACAAAGTAATTTATTGCAGTATATAGGTTATTATCAAAAATACCAATAACCTGGTTATCTATGTTCTTTGTTTATGTAAATGTACTGATATAGAAATAGCAGTATTCCATGACAGGTAGAAGAATTATTATGTTAAGAGAATACACTAGTAGTTAATATGTCATGTTTATACACAAGTATATTATACTTTTATTTCCAAATTAAAATATGCAGGAGGATAAACAGTGTTATGTTGTATATATATTTTCTTATGCAGTAAAAGAAATGTAGTTAAACTACTTTGTTTGCATTCAGTTCATTAAAGATATAACTACTATTCATATAGCTTATTTACTAATAATATTAACTACACCGAGTCTAACATTTACTAATAAGAAAGTAGTTTATTACTAAAGTATTTAAAATATAAAGAGTAAACTAAACTAAGTTAGAGAAGTTGAATTCTGAGTATTTTCAACCAGTCAACTTTAGTAAATTAAACAATATGAATATGACAAAAACAAATTCATAAATGAAATACATATCTATGTAAGAACTATTTTGAAATTATTAACAGGTTTATACAGGAAAAGTAACTACAGGGTCACCCTTTATTATTTTCTTTGTTTTAATAAAAGAAAAATAGTTAAGCTATAATTACACTATTTATCATTGAACAATTGAACTATTGTAGACTGGTTACAGTATTTATAGCAAAAATATATATACAGATAATAATATTAACTTAAACAATATTTGTTTTACAAGTAAAAGAACCTACTTAAATAAATTGAAATAATTATTTTAAACAAGAGTTTCATTCAGGAAACCCTAGCTCGAAAATCATGAGCCAATAAGTAAAACAACTTATACCATGGCTGAATAACAATCATAAATTGATTAACAATAATTTTAATGCAAATAATAAACTATAAAATTATTATTTCACAGTCAAACAGGGTAATAACCCTAAGTACACAGAGTAACATTTATAGCATTAAGATAAACTGAGTCCGAGCTCGAAGGAAAATCCTTTGCTTTTAAAAGAAACCGTGTATTGCTTGACAGGCCAGCAAGGCTTAAAACTTAAATAGAGTACCAAAAAAACCAGCTCTGAGCCGGGCACCCATATCGTGACATGGGGTTTTAAATAACGAAACCAACAAACTTGATACCAAAACTTCCAACAGGGTATAATCCTTTCTTTTAACACAAGAAGATAGCATTACAAGTCACGACATTGAGCTGGAGTCACCCTGCTGAAAGCAAGGGTTTAAAATAAAAAACAAAACTAATAAACTGAAGAACAACAACCCAAGACTGGGAAAAACCATGCCGCAATTTCTTCCAACTGCAAACTTTCCCCTAAGGTCTGCACAAGCAGGGAGAGCCATATTGAAACCAGGGCTTACCCGTAGGCTGAACGCCGGTCCAATTGGGAACTGGTTACTGTCAAATGTGAAGGTGAACTATCCCTACAAAATGGAAACCAAAGCATAATTAAAATCTTAGGTGAAGAACTGAAACTGTAAATAACTTTTGGTTTTAAACTTTAAAAAAATTACCTCACCTGGAAGTGAAGAATTTGGAGCCACGAAGGAATAACCAGCACAACAAACCCGCTTAACGAGAAGACAAACCCTAGAACTCATAGGTGACAGAGATGATGGGGGGGGGCTCACTTACAAGCCACACTGACTACAGGAGTAAGAACAAGCCTGAGCAACGACCATGAAGGAGTTTAACAACAAAAAAAATTCACTGACAGTGCTACTTTAACCTCATGACAGTTCAGGGTAAGCAGAAAGAAAAACGAATTAGAGTTGTATGTCTCTCCAACCACCACACTTAAATGATAACGTTTTAGTCCATAAGCAACAAATTTGGAGCTGAACACAGGCGTTCCCTCATGGCCACAACAAACCAAATGTAACAGAGACCAAACCCTTGAAAAAACAATGAAGAGCTAGGGTTGCAGTGGAGACTTTTAAATCATACTTTGCATGGTGAGGAAGGTTCCACATGGCCCATAGTTTATCATTTTCACAGTGGGTCGAGTTCTATAGTCCGCATTGTGCTGGCAAGACCAAATCATTGTTAATAATCTCCACAATGATCAAAACGATATTATTTTATACCAAGTCAAAGTGTAATATATCATTGATAATCATAAGTCAATAATGCTAGAGTATTAGATTTTAGAGTGTTGTTAACCTCATGGTGATATTATAATCGTGAACATTTGCTAATATCAAACCCAAGCTTACATGGAATCGAATAATTTGATTTTGTAAAATATGGAAATCATCAAATGAATTAATAACAACTAAGGAGAGATCCATAGTAGGGTATAAACCCTTAAATACAAGTAATAGTTTTTCATAATAATCATTGATTCTATTATTACAATGAAAAGCTATGTTGTAGAGCAAGTCCTTATAAAAAAAACTCTAATGGTGATGATTTTAACTCATAATTCAACATTAGATATATATAAGAGTATTTTCTTCACTATAGAATAGATTCTTATTTTTTTAGAAGTCTATAGTACTAGGATAAACTTTAGAGAAGTTGTAATTACTAGTCTTTATAAGCAAATAAAGCACAAAATGATTTCAATCAAGGCTAATGGGTCTTAGTTGTAAAGAATAGTGAAATCATCTAAGTATACGTGTGGTATAACAAGTATTTTAAAACAATTATGATGATATCATAATATCATCACATTATTTTTAGATCATGAAGAAGTTGGACAAAAAGAAGTCACATTTTGAAAACAATATACTTTTAGTCAATTGTAAATGCAATGCATTATAATTTGATAACTTCCTCCACTGAGCTTATAAAAAGATAAAGCTAAGAGTGTTGTGTAAACATGTTTCTCAAAAGGCCTTAGCTCTGTTTCCTTACTTATAAACAGTGTCATAAGTTTATAATAATGATAGCAATGAACTTTAGTTATAGTGAGAATAATGATATGCTAAATCATGGACTCTATTTAGGACTAGAGTTAGCATAGATTAATGATAGAAAGAAGTTTAATCTAAGTAATAGTCATTGTTATAATAGTCCATCAATAGTGTAAAGACACTGATCATATTGACATGCTATTAAAATACTGATATAATCATAACACAGATAAGGAGAAGGTACTTTACCTCATAGAACCCTTGAATTTAAGCAAGTCAACTTTTACTCTAGCAGTATATTCTATGCTAAATGAAGTATATCTAGTTAATGCCTTAATAAACTTTTACTGGATCAAAAATTTACCTGTTCAGCCTGTAAAGATCCAGAAATTCAAATACGTTAGCAATTGCTAAGTAAGCCCCAGCTAGAAAATGACTCCTCACCTACTTGACATTCAAACCATTAGTACAACTAAATATTTGAATGCATATCACTCTCATCACATATCAAAATTAAATAGCATTAATCTATATGTGTTGAAGTTAATGAATACTTTTATTGTTTGTTTCATTTCTTCTATTAGCTGCTAGCTATTATCTAACTGCATCTATGAACATTTTATGTTATCTCAAAATTTTAAATTTTTGTGAAAATTTGGGGTTTTGATATGTGGTAGCAAAGCACAAGGTTCAAACACTAGGCCTTGATGAAGCCCAACTAACTTTTATTAAACAGTAAATTGAATTATTATGCTGAAGTAATTTTCTTTTAAATGTTATTCAACAGAGAAATTGTTTTCTGAAGTTTAACAAACAGGTATGGAAAGGCTGGAGGAATATGGAGAGGAGTAATCTCCATTTACTGAACCAGAAAACTTACCAAGAGATCTTATACCAGAAGATTTAACTACCAATTTCTCAGAACTGTTACAAACAATAAAATACCTAAAATCTGAAATGGAATTTGTAAAACGAGAGAATGAAAGGATTCTCAGGGCTCGGGAAGAGGTAAATCAGATCCTAACAGAAAGGTTTCAAATCGAGGGTAGGGGTAGAAGAGCTGAATCAGAAGATACAAGTCATCAACATAAAATTAAAAAGATGAAACACACTAAAAATGAAAGTAGTTCATCTTCAGATGTGTTTGGTGAATAATGAAATTTCCATTCGACTTGTGAGAGTAGTGATGACAATCATTATACTAAAAAGAGGAAATACAAACCTTATGAGGAAATTTCTGGGGAATTCAAAAGGATAAAACCACCAACATTCAATGGAGAGACTGAGAAGGGGGAGGAAGCAGAATCCTGGTTATCTGGGATGAATAAGTACTTTCAAATATATAACTATTCTAACCAATTAAAGGCTAGAATGACTATCTACAATCTCTCAGGAAAGGCTGACATTTGGTGGCAGAACTTGAAGAGAGTTAAGGGAATAAAAGAAAAGAATGTAAATTGGAGTACCTTCAAGAGGTACTTTAAAAAGAAATTTTTGTCTGAGCAATATTATGAAGAGAGAGCAAAATAATTTTATGAGCTTAAATTAGGATCAATGACAATGAAAGATCTAAACAACAAGTTTTTAAGTCTACTTAGGTATGTGCCATCCCTTGTAGAAGAGAAACCAAAGGTACAATGATTCCTTAGCTGTCTACCTTATCATATTAAGGATAGGATTGAATATGACAATCCAAAGACCTTGGAAGAAGCTATGAGGAAAGCTTACTTCTGTTTTGAACAGAATTGAAAGAAGGAAAACATGGCCAACTAGAAGGCCAAGAAAAATAACAACCAGTATGATCAAAAGAAGAAATATTTTGTGCCCAACAGAAATTCTAAGAAAAACAAGGCCAAAAATTTTCCTAACGAGAATTTTCCAGGAAATAAGAATAATTCACCCAACAATCAGAATAATTCTAAGGGTAAAGAAATTGCTAATAACCATGGTAATTATACCAAGAACTTTGAGCGCAAAGAGCCTATAAACTGTTGGGAGTGTAATGGCCCACACTATGCTTCAGTCTATCCTAATCAAAAAAATAGTGTCAGTAATATTCATACCATACAGGAGGAGATGACAGTTGGAGAATTAGCAAGGACTATGCCCAAAATCAATGTAGCCTTGGAGAATCGACAAGTAGAATATCAAACTTCCATGGTGTAAGTAGAAGGTATGATAAATCAAACCCCTGTAACTATTTTAACTGATCATGGAGCTAGTCTCAGTTATATTGCACCTAAAATGGTAGAAAAATGTAAGTTACCGATTGAAAAATTTGAAAATTCTTGGTTGGTTCAATTAGCCACTGGTGCTAAAAGGAAGGTAACTTGTTTTGTAAAAGAATGTGTAGTAGTTATGGATCATTTTGAAACTGTTGTAAAGCTTAATGTATTTCCTCTTGGTTCTTATGATTTACTGATCGGTATGGACTGGTTAGAACAACATAGGGTAATTTTAAATTGTTATGATAAAACCTTCACATGTTTAAACAGTGATGGAAGACCAGTAAGTGTAAACAGAATCTCTAAAAAAACCACTATAAGGTAGATTTTTGCTCTACAGCTTAAGAGAGTTGTTAGGAAGGGATGTAAAGCTTATGTAGTAACAATAACTGATGAGGAGAGTCTAATTAAGACAGATAAATTAAAATTGGAAGACATACTAGTCTTAAGAGAATATGTTGATGTATTTTCGAAAGAAATTCTGGGATTACCTCCGAAAAGGGAACTGGATTTTACCATTGAGCTGGTACTCGGTGCAGTACCTAGATTAAAGGCCCCTTATCAAATGAATATACTCGAACTTAATCAATTAAAGTCTCAACTAAAATAACTTATTGATAAAAAGTATATTCGACCTAGTGTGTCTCCCTAGGGGGCACCTGTCATCTTCGTTAAGAAAAAGGACGAAACCATGCGAATTTGCATAGATTACAGTCAGTTGAATAAGATGAACATTAAAAATTGATACCCGTTGCCCCGCATAAATGATCTATTTGATAACCTACATGGAGCCATGGTGTTTTCAAAAATAGATTTAAGGTCTAGATATCATCAAGTTAGGATTAAAGATCAAGACATCTTTAAGATAGCTTTTAGAACTAGATATGGCCATTACGAGTTTGTTGTTATGCCATTCAGGCTTACTAATGCCCCAGCTATATTTATGTGTTTAATGAACAACGTTATGCATAAGTATCGATATACATTTGTAGTCATGTTCATCGATGAAATATTAATCTATTCAAATACTGAAGAAGAACATAAAGAACATTTAAAAATTGTTTTGCAAGAGTTATGAGATCATCAACTCTTTGCAAAGTTTAGTAAATGTGATTTTTTCAAGCATAAGATTCAGTACTTAGGTCACATGGTGACCAAGGAAGGGATTTCAGTAGATTCCAAAAAGATAAAGGCGATCAAAGATTGGCCGGTTCCTAAGGATGTAACTGATGTTCGATCCTTCATGGGAATTACCAGGTACTACCAGAGGTTCATTGAAGGTTTTTCAAGGATCGCGAATCCAATAAATTCTTTGCAGAATAAAGGAAAGAAGTTTGATTGGAATCATAAATGCAAGGAAAGCTTTAAAAAGTTAAAAACTTTATTAACCAATGCACCTATTTTAATAATAGCTAATCCAAATAAAGAATTTTTAGTGTGCACTCACACCTACAATGATGGCTTAGGCGGTGTTCTGACTCAAGAAGGGCATGTTATTGCCTATGAGTCTAGGAAATTAAAAATTCATGAAAATAATTACGCAACTTATGATTTGGAATTAGCAGTTGTTATACATGCTCTAAAGATGTGGTGACATCACCTAATTGGCAGAGAATTTATTTTAATGACTGATAATAAAGGATTAAAGTATCTGTTAGATCAGCCTAATATAAATGCCAAACAAGCTAGGTGGCTAGCTTTTCGAAGTGAGTATGATTTCGAAATTTAGCACATTAAAGGTAAAGAAAATAAAGTTGATGATGCATTTAGTAGGAATGCAAGGATGAATTTTGCAGCAGTTATCAACACTTATACTACAGATTTGGATGAACAACTTAAAGCAAGAATAGAACAAGATGAAATTTACCAAAATTTACAAGCTAAAACTAAAGAAAATCCAACAGAAAGCTTAAGTAAAGGGTACAGTTTGAATGCAAAAGAATTTTTATTGTATAAAGATAGAATGTATGTACCTAACGTACCTAAAGTGAAGCTATTAATTTTGGATGAAATTCATAAAACTCCATACTCAAGTCATCTAGGCTATCAAAAGACTATAACTATGTTAAGAAAATAATATTTTTGGCCAAATATGAAGACTGAAGTAGCAGAATATATCACTAGGTGTTTTGAATGTCAGCAGGTGAAATCTGAACATCAACACCCAGCTGGATTAATTCAGCCATTACCCATTCCTAGATGGAAATGGGAGATAATTAGTCTCGATTTTATCACTGGACTACCTAGAAATTAGAATCTGAATGATTCTATCATGGTAGTAGTTGATAAGTTAAGTAAAGTAGCTCACTTTATACCTGTTAAAACTACATATAAAGCTACAAACATAGCTGATATCTTTCTAAAATAGATTTTTCGATTGCATGGAATACCAAAAGTAATAATTTCAGTAGAGATCCTAAATTTACAGGAAACTTTTGGAAGTCTCTATTTAAAGGATTAAACACTACATTAAATTTTAGTGCTGCTTTCCATCCTCAAACAGATGGAAAAACTAAAAAAGTAAACCAAGTACCAGAAGATCTATTAAGAATGGATGTGAAAGACCAGCCAAGTAAATGGGAGGATTATTTGCATCTAGTAGAATTTGCTTATAATAATAACTATCAGACATCGGCCAGATTTCATCCTTTCAAAATTTTGTATGGAAGGAAATGTAATACTCCTATCTCTTGGAGTAATCCGGTGGATAGATTAGTATTAGGTCCCGAACTGTTAAAGGAAATGGAAGAAATTGTAAAATAGGTGCAAGGTAATCTGAAAGTTGCACAGGATCGATAGAAAAGTCAAGCAGACTTAAAAATAACTCCAAAGGAGTTTCAAGTAGGTGAACATGTGTTCATCAAGGTAAGGCCCAAAAAGAGATCTCTGAGATTGGGGAGTTTTGCAAAATTAGCACCTCGTTACTGTGGTCCACTTGAAATTATGTCCAGGATTGGACAAGTAGCTTATCAATTAGCATTACCACCAAATTTAAGAGTACATAATGTTTTTCACATTTATGTATTAAAGAAATATGTTCATGATGCTACTCATGTTGTTAACTGGAATAATGTACAGGTGGAACCAGAAGGATATTTTCTGGTTGAAGTGGACTGTATCCTCAGGCGGAGGGAGATCACACTTCAGAACCGCACCACTGGACAGGTGAAGGTGAAATGGAAGCACCTTAGTCCAGAGGAAGCCACCTGGGAATTGGAAAGTAATATGCGAGATGCATATCCAATTCTGTTCCAGGGGAATTCTAAGGATGAAGAATAAATAACATCGAGGACGATGTTATGTTCTAAGGGGGTGTGTATGTCACATGCCCCAATTTTGCAAAAACAATATTATCTTATTTTATTTTATTCAAAGACAATATGTTAAATTTTATGCTAAGTTGTAATTAATGACTCAACAGAGTCAAGGATATTTAATGTAATTTTGAATATTTTAATTATAGATAAATAAAGGTGTAGACAACAGCTTAGGAGAGCTGTTAAAAGAGTGTTTACTGGTCAAATTGGTGGAGGAGACTGGGTGGAGAGCAAACAAACATGTGGCAGCATAGAGTAAGCTGCCTAAATCATGGACTCTATTTAGGACTGGAGTTAGCATAGAGTAATGATAGAAAGAAGTTTAATCTAAGTAATAGTCATTGTTATAATAGTCCATCAATAGTGTAAAGACACTGGTCATATTGACATGCTATTAAAATGCTGATATAGTCATAACACAGATAAGGAGAAGGTACTTTACCTCATAGAACCCTTGAATTTAAGCAAGCCAACTTTTACTCTAGCAGTGTATTCTATGCTAAATGAAGTATATCTGGTTAACGCCTTAATAAAATTTTACTGGATAAAAAATTTACATGTTCAGCCTGTAAAGATCCAGAAATCTAGATATGTTAGGAATCGCTAAGTAAGCCCCAGCTAGAAAATGACTCCTCACCTACTTGACTTTCAAACCATTAGTACAGCTAAATATTTGAATGCAGATTACTCTCATCACATATCAAAATTAAATAGTATTAATCTATATGTGTTGAAGTTAATGAATACTTCTATCATCTGTTTCATTTCTTCTATTAGCTGCTAGCAGTTATCTAACTACATCTATGAACATTTTATGTTATCTCAAAATTTTAAATTTTTGTGAAAATTTGGGGTTTTGACAAGCTTCGCTAGTAGAATCGACCACCAGACAGGTCTCGTGGAAGGACCTTTTGGACAAGCTCAAACAGAAACTCAGCCTATGGACATTCAGAGCCCTAAATTTCCCAAGTAGACTCATTTTGGTGAAGTCTATCCTACAGGTGATGCCATTGTACTTGTTCTCAGTTTTGGCAGCCCCAAAATCGGTGATTCAACAAATAAGGAATATCCAAAGGAACTTTCTCCGGGGAGGGGATGAGTGCCACAGGAAGTGGGCCTTAGTCGATTGGAAAATGGTCTGCGAACCCAAAAATATGGGAGGTTTGGGCCTACGTGACCCACTAGATTCCAACAAAGCCATGGGAGCAAAAATTTGGTGGAAGTGGATAACATATGAGGATGAACCTTGGGAAAAGCTCTGGCACGCCAAATATTCCCATAAGTGGGGAAAAAAACGTTGATACGATTTGGCAAGAACCTCCCAGGCTCAAGTATATGGAAAGTGGCCCAGGAAAACCATAATCTCATTCAAAGACATAGTTTCTGGGAGGTTAGAGATGACAATTTGGCCAGATTCATTAGTGAGGCATGGAACCAAGAACAAAGCATTGAAAATCAGGAGGATATCCTGATTCTAAAATCCCACCCCCAGCTCCACCAACTTCAGTCAGTAAAGGACTTTTGGGACCTTGAGTCCTCTGACAAGGTTTTCAGGACATGGAAAAGTAAAGAGTGGTGGAAAATCCTGGAACCAATAGAGGACATTGAAAAATTCTACACATACCTCTACTCCAGAAGTATCCTAAGGCACGAGGGGTAGGACAAAATTAGGTGGGGTTATTCCAACCTTGGAAGGTTTAACATTAAAGAGTCTATTGGGGTTATGAATGAAACATACAGACAGGAAAAAGAAGCCAAGTGGACAAAAATTTGGGGAGGGAATTGGTGGCCCAAAATAGCAACCTTCTGTTGGCTCAATCTCAAACGAAGAATCCTAACCTGGGACAACATTCAAAGCTACGGGATAGTAGGTCCTTCGAGATGCAGCATATGTGAAAAAAGTAATGAAACTATCAATCATCTGCTAGATGAATGTCCGGTAGCTTCTGGGATTTGGGACAGAGGAAGCGAATTGTTCAAAATCAATGTCAGGCACTTTGGAAGATCTAATCTTACTATTGCCGAATGTCCCCAAAAAAAATTCAAAAACAAGATTTTGAATAGAATATGGTATTTTTACCCAGGATTCATGGTCTGGGAGATATGGAAGACCCATAATCTAAAAATATTTGAGAACAGGAACCGTAGGGTGGAAGATATATGGGAACCCCTGGAAGCACATATAAAACAAGCCATACCTCTCACATCTTGTTCGATAGAATATCTAGAAGCATATGCAAATGAAAAACAAATTCTAAAAGACTGGGGAANGGAAACCCTGGAAGCACATATAAAACAAGCCATACCTCTCACATCTTGTTCGATAGAATATCTAGAAGCATATGCAAATGAAAAACAAATTCTAAAAGACTGGGGAATAAATCAATTACCTCTAAATAATTCTTGCCTCAGCAATTTGGTCCTGCAAGCGGACAATGCATAATTCTGGCAGAAACCTCAGACTGGTGCTTTCAAACTGATTTTTGATGGGGCCACCAAAAGAAACCCTGGCCCTGTGGGTTTTGGAGGAGTGATAAGGGACTCCCATGGAAGAATCCTAAGTCTTTACTGGGGAAGCCTTGGATCAGGCACCAATAACTTGGCAGAGCTAGATGGACTTATAAATGGAGTGACTTGGGCGATTCAGAACCAAAAAACCCCGTTGATAGTTGAGGGGGACTCAATGGTGATAATCAAACTTGCTAAATGGATAATGCATGGAGCGGCCATTAACCAGGTATCCCAAAACTGGAGGTGGGAAGGATGGATCTCGGTGCTCAGAGAAAGGTTAAGGAACACCCCCACATTGGGTTTTTCTCACATTAAAAGATCAGGGAACAAGGTGGCTGACATTCTTGCTAACGAAGGGGTGGACAAGGCCATCTCATTCCATGCAGAAGACCATGTTGCTAAGAGGAACAGGAGGCTGTGGGATAAGTACAAGGAGACAGCAGTTGGCGAAGACAGTGGGGCTGAATCTGATTAAGCCCCGGGACAAGATAGGTGTGAGATCATTACATCGCCCACCTCCTTGCATGCAAACCTCCCCATCGCATGTGGCCAACCCATTAGCTTGGGATCGCCAACAAAAATCCACGTGACGAGGCATGGAGAAGCATGAATTCATACCTCTGGGTCAGGTCAGAGGGATGCTGAGGTTATGGATCCTCCACTTGGCATTAACCACTCGATATTTGGTGAATATGCTAGTACAGATGGAGAGCATGGGAAAGATCAAGCAGAGGAAGGAGGCAAGCTAGAGTGTGAGGAGGTGGTAAATCCGGGACCTGGCTCTTTCCTTTAAATTTTGATCTGGTTCAGGATCGTGTGGTGTGGGAAACTCCAAAGGATAGTACCTATAGGTTAATCGGTGGGGAGATTTCAAGTATGGGTACTGCAACTGATTTTTAGATCAGGTTAAGCACCAAAAGGCCATTAATTGAGGATTCAATGGCCAATCTCTCGCACATAGCAGGGGATTGGATCAGGCATAGAAAATTTTTGCGTCGTAAGGTGGTTTTTTCTCAAGGACTGATTTGGAAACAAAGGAGGAAACAGAGAACCAAATGCTTCATCGCCCAAAGCACCATTTCATCTATTTATAGGCATGAGGAAAGCCTGAATCTTTCTGTTCTGTGTCTTTTATCCTGAGGTCAATATTGTCTGTTATTCGCGTTTTAGCATTCCTCATCAAGGGAGAAGGAGGAGTAACCAAAATGGAGGCAATTCCTTGTTGGTAGGATCCACCATCACTAACTCCTCAGTTGAGAATGGTCCTTCTCCTTTGATGTTCAATTGAGGAGCTCAGTATATGGCCGAAACCCCTGCAAGGGTGGAAGATGTGATAGCCATCAAGGAGGCGGATTTGGTCGGCGAGTATGAAACCCACTAAGGTAGGCCACTCATTTCCAACCCATTATGGATGGGTCGCATCCTGTTGGCCAGGGAAATCCAAGCAAATATTCAGATGGTGATGGGAATCAGGGAAGCACTGGCTATTATAAAAAATGGCCAGCAAGAATCAGCCACTGGATTCTGTATGTTGGATTCCATAGCCAGTGAGCTGCTTGGAAGAATTGGTGAACACCCAGCTACACCTCCTCCATCACCAGTGGACACAATGCCACAGTAAGGCTTGGTGGCTCTATCTAGATGTATTTTTGTTTTGTTTTCAAGATGTTTTCAAGTCCAGGAATAGACTTTTTTCAAGTTTAGTTGTTTTTTGCAAAACCAATATTTCTCTTCGTCCTGGTGGTTATGTATATACCCTGCATACTCTAGTGTTATAACTATTTGGGATAGGTTCTTGTGAGCTTTACTCCTTACTTAAGCTCTGTAGTTACATTGAAGTATGCATCATGGGGAATGTAGGTTTTGGGTACTCCTTTTTCCCAGAAGAGAAGAGAGTGGGGCTTTAGCTTTTGTGGGAAGACTTTCTTTGTAAAGGCTTCACTCGGACCAGCAGTCTCTTCGTTGGCTGGGCCTAACTGTGTCATATTTTTGTACTATTAGTAATATAAATCTCTATACTTACCAACAAAAAAAAGCATGCATCAATTAACTAAATAGATCCATGCAAAATTTAATAATAGAAATTGTGCATGGATGGAACTAAGAGTGAAGAAATGATGACAATTAAGTTATCATGTTAACTAAGTGATTAGGATTCAGTTAAATATTGAGTTCATTTCACATTTAGTTAAACATTCAGTTCAAGTAAGTTAACATTTGGTTCAAGTCAGTTAACATTCAGTTCAAGTCAGTTAACATTCAGTTCAAGTCAATTAACATTAATTCCAAGTAAGTTAACATTTAGTTCAAGTTAGTTAACATTCATTTCAAGTAAGTTAACATTCAGTTCAAGTCAGTTAACATTCAGTTCAAGTCAGTTAACATTCAATTCAAGTCAGTTCACTTTCAATTGAAGACAATGAACATTCAGTTAAAGCTAATTGAGGAAAGGAGGGACGATAATGTTTGCATGGATGGGGGTTCTAGTTAGATACTCCTTTTGAATGCACTCTGTGGTGCTCTTAGTATGTTTATTGAGCCTCCCATTTGCTACCTTATGCATGCTATGGTTTTTATCTTATTATTAATATGTTAGGCATATGGAAAGTTCAATACAGTTGCATACAGTTGTTTTTTGCAGGGTTACATTGGATATATCTTATCTACTATTGTGGTGATATCTCTTATGGTGAAATATTATTATGTGTTGTAACCCATTCTCTATAAATATATATATCATACTCAAAGAATTGTTGGGTTTTTCATCCTCCGTGTTTCGAGGGTTTTCCTCGAGTATACCTTGTCTCTCATGGTTGATTGATTTATATGGCTGATTTATGGAGTTGATTTATGTGGATGATTTATTTATGAGATTCATATGTGGCTGATACAAATATTCATATGTGGTTGGTTTATGAAATTCATAAGTGCTGAAATTGTTTGGTAAAATTTTTAAAGTTCAAGCATCTCCGATTTTGCTCAAACATCAACATAAAGTTGGTCATGGGTGTAGATCAAAGAATTTATCCATATAAAATAGCCATATTATTGGATCATAACCATCAAAATTTATCATATCAATCATATGAATGTGAGAGGCATGGGATAAATCCAATGATTGAATAAATAGTTATTAATGTGAGCCTCATTTAAATACATGAGATGTGACCTTTGGATTCATCTTCCAAAATGTATGTTTATATTCTCCTATGGCTCTTCCTATTTTGTAATTTAATGCTAATGATATTTAAAATAGAACCATAATCCTTAGAATTAGGTTTCTAACATTCCCCCCTTAGTCCGAAGGGGTGTTTTTAAGTTCAAGCACATTTTTGAAATTTTTAATATTTTCTCTTCCAAGAGCTTTGGTGAATATGTCTACATTCTACTCACTTGTGGAACATTGTATCAATTCTATGTCCTTGGCCTCTACAGGATGTTGAATCAGATTATGTTCCTTTTTATGTTTGAGAAAAATCGGAGAAGCTTCAACTTTAAAACTTTTATCAATCAATTTCAGCACATATGTATCTCATAAATCAGCCACATATGAATATATTAGCCACATGTGAATCTTATAAATATATCAGTCAATTGTAAATCTCACAAATATATTAGCCACATAAATCATCTTCATAAATCAGCCATATAAATCAGCTCCATAAATCATCAATATAAATCAATCAACCATGAGATACAAGATATATGTAACCAGGAATATTTCACCTTCTGCGGACAGAAGTTGTTCCTCTGGTCTGAATGGTTTAGATCCAGAACAAATGAGTGAACGATAAAGGATGAAGACCCTCCCTGGATGTCGTAAACACCTGGAATGCTGCTTTGATAGTGAACATGCGTACCTGGAAACAGATCAAACATGCAAACACATCAAAGCTACTAGAACATCATCTACTTATCCATGTTAGTGACTAAGGAATCTAACAACATATACATGCGAAATCAAAACAATAGTAATGTGGGACGGAAATCAGCTTTGCATTAAAGATAAATGGAGAAGCTTACAACCATTGCCTTAGTGTTGAAAGACATCTCCATGAAACCAACATCTCATCTCCATAAGCTCCAACTTTACTCTCTATGCTCTCCAATGGCTTGGACTAGGTAGTCAATCCAAAAACATAACAATACCTCTATAGTTCTCCCCCTCAACTATGGACATGAGCTTGTATTTATAAGGCTCAATAAATAGGGATAGTTGAGATATTTGTGGGTGAGGTGGCCTCTAAGATCCTATGATGGGGGGTCTCGAGCTTAATTGACCCACTATGATGGGGATAAGGGAGGACACGAGGCTCATGATCTAGAAGCCTTAAGAAACGTCTCTTTTTCCCATTTTACCCAGGGTACCACTTTTCTTCTCTTATGATAGAGTGGTTTAGATAAGAAACGCTTATGGGACAAAGGCCCCAGGCGGTGGCACCACTTATGGAACACAAGGTACAGGCAGTGCGAGCAAGGTACCGCTCATGGGACACAAGGCAAGTGTAGTGTTGAGTTTTTTCATGTAAGATTGGCAAATAGGATAGGTTTCCACTCCAAGTGCTGGGATTAAGGGAAAACAAGGTATTCTCACATGGTGGTGACAGGATTTAGGTATAACAGAATGCCCCCCAAAGCATGAGACTTAGAGGGATACGATAAATGAAAGCTATGAGAGAACAAGTTGTCACCCGGATATGAAAATGTCAGCTTGATCGAAGAATATCATCGAGTAGGCATCTGTAGTACATCAATACATTTGACTCATAAACACAAGTAACCAACTCATGGTTGCATACCAATACAAGGCAGATCCATGAGAGGAATAAACAAGCATGGCTACTAGAATATAGTGTAGATCCATGTGATAGAGGACTCAAACTTGGACATAGCTACTAGACATACAACGTAGATCTATGTCATACACATGCAAATTTGAGCATAGCCATGACCATACAAATGTGGATCCATGCTAGATATACAAAACTCCATCGCAACCTCGGGAAAGAAATGAGCACCAAACAAATACCTAGGGTCTTCATCTTGTCTTCCACAAAGTATGATTCTATCCATGTGATTACAATGATCTGAAGTCGAACATGGTAGAAACCACTTGATTACCAGCCAATGATGTGAACTGTTAACAAGTGCGAGGAAGATCACCATTGATGTCAATGATTCCCAAGCATTAGAGGAAATTTGGGGTCTAAAATGGGCCTTATAAGAAAACATGCCAACAATAAATTTTGTGAGTTGGAATTCAGGAACCAATAGAATTTCAATAAAATGAGTCAACCATAATGGTTGAATTGACATATTTGTCATAAAAGAAAACTACTTTTTTTGTTCGTATTTTCGACATATCTCCCTGTATTTTTACTTAAATTCCAAGCAAGAGATCTTGTTGGATGTAGAATTTAATTCCGCATCCAACAAGTACCCACACTGCATACTTTTGATGGACCTTGCTACCCCAAAAATAAGAAATACCTAAAAAAATGTGATGATGATGTCATCATCATGTTTTTTTAGGTATTTCTTATTTTTGGGGTAGCTGGGTCCATAAAAAATATGCAGTGTGGGTACTCGTTGGATGTGAAATTAAATTCTTCATCCAACGAACTCTCCCACTCAAAATATGAGTAAAAAAACAAGGAGATATGTCGAAAATACGAACAAAAAAAGTAGTTTTTTTCATTCTTCCTCCAAAATTAATAACTATTATTTTATTATTTTCCTTAGGAGGCCCATTTTAGACCTCAAATTTAATCTAATGGTACCCTAGTACAATATACTGAGTGTGAATAGATGTCCTGATGTCGAACACCTAGTTGATTCTATCGATCAAAGGTCAATGATGTGAACCTATGTCGAGAGTGAGAGAATATGTCATTAAGGCATACAGATCTCAAGGTACTAAGTTTTTGTTTCTAATACTATTTCCCAAATAATGAGCTGATGTCGACGGGAATAGTCTCGTCGAAGGAGGGCCATGATGAGTCCCACATCGACGACATGAAACTCAAAACATAGTTTTGGAATGATGTGAATGTAGTAACCACAAGACTGACTCAAAAGTACTGACACAGAGACTATTTTGATTGTAGATGTAAACTTCTTCAACTTCCCTTTGAACATCGGTCGGCACGACACAATACTTGGCAGCATGAATGAACCAAAAAAACACATAATGTGACAGTGGACAATGCATTCTTTTGAAAGACTCAAATTAGTGACATGACTCATGAAAGTGGATCATCACGAACATCAGCTGAATACCCAATTGACTAACATGATATGCAGACAAGTGCCATGTTCAAAGGTAACGAAAAACTACTACCATTTATTTGCAAAATGATTCCCTTCCCATTTCCCCCATCATGATCAATGAGTGCCTCTTTTCAGTTTTATGAGTTCAAAGAGGGTAACAAACACTCAGTGTAGCTCGTCTGAAGACAAGTCCAAACTCATATGTTTTATGAACCTAAGAGAGGAGGGGTTCGTTCCCAAAAAAGGGTGTCTCAATGTTTAATTTAACGAGTCCAATGAAAGAAAACTCGGTATCGTTCATGTTTAGAGAGTCTGAACGATTACAGAAGAAGAATCCAAAGGGTCCTTTTTCGTATGATTTCGTCCCTAAGGCCCGAAAAAGTGTAAAATCATACCTTAGAGAACTCTTCAAGTCATGATTGGATGGAGTGTTCCTTTTTTGTAAATAGTCTATCCGAACCGTAAAAGAGATAACCTACCGTTGGAGAGATGAATCTTAAATATTTTAACGAGCGTGAAGAAGACAATATCTCTCAACGATCTTTTCATATTTAAGGATCCTGAAAAGAGTTTAAAGAGGACTCCATGAGGTTTCTTTGCACAATGTTAGTTTTTACGAGTCTGGAAAGAATCAGAAATGGACTCGACGATCTTTTCATATTTAAGGAGCCCGAAAAGAGTTTAAAGAAGACTCCATGAGGACTCTTTACACAACGTTAGTTTTTATGAGCCTGGAAAGAATCAGAAATGGACTCGGACCTTTGATACTAAGTTTCAAGAGTATGACCAAAGTTTCATAACAAACGCTCATCGACTTTTTTCGTTTTATGGTAGTACAAAAAATTCAGAAACGAACTCCCAAAACTTTACTGCTATGGTTCTTCTATCCTGCAATCGACTTGAAAACAAGTGTTAAATGTGCTCATCATTGACATTAAGGGATTACGATTGATATATTTTGAGTAGTAAGTGATTTTAAACAAAAAATATAACATGTCAAACCCAAAAATGTGTATAAAAGTCATGTAAATAGTGAAAAATCAAAACATTTTACTATTTACCCAAAGTGGAGAGCATTTGGGGCACTTTCTTAGCCAGATCTTCAACTGCTGATATCGAGAGTTTCCACCGTCAGATTCGAGCGCTGTCAGCTCTAGGTAATAGTTCAACCCCTACTCTTCCTTTTCATAGCTTCAATTTTGATTTTGAATAGTGTTTTGGGCTTGTATGGCAAGCCCTAAAATTGTGGGAGAGGGCACCATGCTTACCCCTTGCAGGATACGAGGTACCTTGCTAGAACCGCGGTGAAAACAAAGTGCACAGGTAGTGCCGGCCATGAAGATGCAAAAATAATGACATAAGAAAAACTAGATCATTTCTTTTGATTTCAATGATTAAGAATGATTCTAATGGGTCTTGTGATTGTTTTTGGTAGGTTTTAGTTGATAAAAAATGGTGATATGGAAGGAAAGACAGCATGACAATGATGATGCTTTCACCGGAAGGAATGCAGGTTGCATAGCTGCATTACGAGACTGTGGACTCCTAAAATTCTTTCAGACTCCTAGTATGATATCACAGGAGCGATTTCTTGAGAACATACTTTGGATGTGGAATCCAAAGCAGCAACACTTTGAGGTTGGTGCTCATATTTTGACCATGGAGGTAGAGGACATCTACTTCTTGACTGGACTTTCAAGACAAGGTGCCCCCATCTCTCTGACAGGTTCCCAAGGAGGGGAAATTACCACACAAGAGTTGATAAACTGTCACTGTATTCTGGGGACAAGGACATCAGGGAAGAAAATCCCCATAAAAGCAGTGATGGATGGACCTCTACGGACTGTACTATTCACTATGTAGAGAGTGGTGAGAAGCCAGGGAATGCACCAATCTTCTAGAGCACATATGCTCTATGCCATAGAGGGAATGGCACCTACAGTATTCAACTAGGTGGAATCCATGCTTTCGATATTCAAGGATCAGCTGAATAAGTGTCGACAGGGGGAACTGAAGCAGTTCGGTTTTGGTTGCATTCTAGCCTACTTCTTCTTCGAGTGGGTTCCATAGATGAGACCCCAGATGGTATTTACAGAGATGAGAGCACGGGACCCTCGCATGCTGAGGTGGGTCTAGATTATGGCTCATACTGTAGCAAGCAGGGGGAAGGTAAAGTTCAGTGACCCATTATTTCAATGGTTGAGAGATCATATCAACTGATACATGTATCTATTCACCAGTGGATTCACTAGATTTGTAACCAGGAATATTTCACCTTCTACAGACAGAAGTTGTTCCTTTGGTCTAAATGGTTCAGATCCAGAACAAATGAGTGAATGAAAAAGGATGAAGACCCTCCTTGGATGTCATAGACACCTGGAATGCCGCTTTGATAGTGAACCTATGTACCTACAAATAGATCAAACATGAAAACACATCAAAGCTACCAGAACATCATCTACTTATCCATGTTAGTGACTAAGGAATCTAACAACATATACATGGGAAATCAAAACAACAGTAATGTGGGACAAAAATCAGCTTTGCATTAAAGATAAATGGAGAAGCTTACAACCATTGCCATAGTGTTGAAAGACATCTCCATGAAACCAACATATCATCTCCATAAGCTCCAACTTTACTCTCTATGCTCTCCAATGGCCTTGACTAGGTAGTCAATCCAATATCATAACAATACCTCTATAGTTCTCCCCCTCAACTATGGACATGAGCTTGTATTTATAAGTCTTAATGGATAGGGATATTTGAGAGATTTGTGGGTGAGGTGGCCTCTAAGATCCTATGATGGGGGATATTGAGCTCAACTAAACCACTATGATAGGGATAAGGGAGGACACAAGGCTCATGATCTAGAAATATTGAGAAACTTCTGTTTTTCCCATTTTACCCAGGGTACCGCTTTTCTTCTCTTATGACAGAGCAGTTTAGATAAGAAATGCTTATGGGACAAAGGCCACAGGCAGGGGCACCGCTTATAGAACACAGGGTACAGGCAGTGCGAGCAAGGTACCGCTCATGGGACACAAGGCAAGTGTGGTGTTGAGTTTTTTCATGTAAGATTGACAAATATGATAGGTTTCCACTCCAAGTGCTAGGATTAAGGGCAAACAAGGTCTTATCACATGGTGGTGACAGGATTTGAGTATAACAATATACCCTGGGAAAAACCTCCAAACATGAAGGATGAAAAATCTAGTAATTATTTGAGTATGATAGATATATTTGCAGAGAATGGTTTACAACACATAAGAATATTTCCTGATAAGAGATATCTCCACATAAGTAGAGAAGAGAGATCCAATGTAAGTGTTAAAAATAATTGTATACAATTGTATTGAACTTTCCCTATGACTAACATATTAATAACAATCCAAAAACCCTAGCATGCATAAGGTAGTGCATAGGAGTCTCAGTAAGCATATTGAGAGCACCACATAGTGCATTCACAAGGAGGAGCTAACTATAAATCCCTCCATGTAAACATTAGAACCCTTCCTTTCTTCAATTCACTTTAACAGAAATTTCATTATCTTCAACTAAAAGTGAACTGACTTGAACTGAATGTTAACTGTCTTGAACTAAATGTTAAATTTCTTGAACTAAATTTTAACTTTCTTGAACTGAATGTTAACTGACTTGAACTGAATGTTAACTTACTTGAGAGCACCACATGCATAAGGTAGCACATAGGAGTCTCAGTAAGCATATTGAGAGCACCACATAGTGCATTCACAAGGAGGAGCTAACTATAAATCCCTCCATGTAAATATTATAACCCTTCCTTTCTTCAATTCGCTTTAACAGAAATTTCATTATCGTCAACTAAAAGTGAACTGACTTGAACTGAATGTTAACTGTCTTGAACTAAATGTTAACTTTCTTGAACTAAATTTTAACTTTCTTGAACTGAATGTTAACTGAATTGAACTGGATGTTAACTTACTTGAATTGGATGATAACTTACTTGAACTGAATGTTAACTTACTTGAACTAAATGATAACTTACTTGAAATGAATGTTAACTGACTTGAATTGAATGTTTAACTTACTTGAAATGAATGTTAATTGACTTGAACTGAATGTTAACTTACTTGAACTGAATTATAACTGAATTGAACTCAATCTTTTAACTAAGTGTTGATTACTTAGTTAATATTCTAACTTAAGTGTCATCGGTGCTAAACTCTCAGTTCCATCCATGCACAATTTTTATTATTAACTTTTTCATGGATCTATTTAGTTTACTCATGCATGTTCATTGATGAACATCAATCTCTTTTTTTCTTAACCAATTACATTCATTAATAGTTCAACTGATTCTTTGATTAAGGCATTGATTGAGCCATTTATATTTTACTGGAGATTTATAACTTGATTTCACTCAAACATTTGCATGGGCAACTCGAATTCTCTTTCTCTATTCTTTATCTCATTATCATAATAATTAATACATGGTTCATATGTGTATTATTTATCCATCTTATCATATCATACTCAGAATAATTATTCCATACATATTGATGATCATATATATTACCCCGGGCCATATAGTCATATGCTAAAATGTATCACTCTAGGGGAATCAAATCCCTAAAGGAGACTTAAAGCACTTAGTGACCATGACCAGTAATGCATCACATAGTATAACAACTTTACCAATTAAAGTATGCCAACTCAAAACAATGAGGATATTTTTAGGACTTGATATTACTCACAAGTCTATTGTCTTGATATTACTCACAAGACTTAGCTTGATATTACTCACAATCTCATCTCCATAATTGGAGGTCCATCTCATAGGGTACCTTCTAGAGAATACTTGACTTAATATTACTCATAAGTCTAGTCTAAGTCTAGTCTTGATAGTACTCATAAGACTCGGATTAATATTACTCACAAGATTTACAATTCAACATCACCACCTCAATCATATGAGGATACATAGGACTTGATATGAATCACAATTCCAACCTTATATTACTCACGATTCCGGGGAATGATCACTAATGCTGTACATCATCACTCCTCAACGAGGAATACATTCTCTACTTTATTGGTAATTTCCTGCCATACGAAGCTTATCTCGAAAGTATCTCAACTTCGTCACTAATAGAATATTGTCCAAAAAATGTCAATCTGCTTATTAGTAGCTATGTACTAAATTTTGTCTTACATGACCATGAGTTTCAATGAAGTAAAACTTCATCTCAATGTGTTATATCACAACACATAGGGTTTTTTGGAAAGCTTGACTATTAACACCTAATGATTGTAGGATCAAGTATCTCACCCTAGTAGGTATCTTACCAAGCTACACTGCTCATTAGCAGGTAGAACTATCCACAATACACTTTTCTTAATACTAGTTGAAATACACCTTGCTTCGTTAGTACTAGATGCTCTTTATCATTTGTAGTACTAGCTGCAACACACATAGCTTATATCAGGTTAAAACAATAGCTAGATAGCATAATATGTATACCATGTATCAAATACAATAAAGAGCCTATTCTAATGTACCTCAAAGGTACTCAAACATATGCTTATCAATAAGCATAAAATACAACATGTGTGCTAGGTACATTAAGAGACCAACCAACTACTTTATACATAATATCATCATATGGATCCGATCCAGAATGTAGTTTCTGTAAACTAGAAACAATGGATTTGATATCCATCTTATACAACACATTAAATGTGTAATATCATGTAGAAAGAAAGTTGTATATTTTCTTTCATATTTCTAACATTTGTTGAATTCAAGAATCTTCTACCATCTGAAGAAGTTCTTAGTGAGATTTCCATTCTCCATGTTGTTATTCAAGGCCTGACCACTTTCATAGTGATTTCGTATCACAATACCGCACATAGCCAACTGTATGGCTATCTAACCTCTTTGAATAGGATTAACTGTTCTTTGAAAATCCAAACTATAAATATCCTCTAGTATCTAATAGTCTCTGATACTTTAACCATGTCTCTTATCTAGTGGATTTTCTCCACAAGAGATCACAACCCATCGATGACTAAGTCATGTATCATGACTAACTAGTTTGGGGAATTTTAACCGTTGTTTCCTGTGAAGATACATCAATACTTCATATTCAACTAGAGGAGTCCTTTTATACTATACCAATATTGTTCTAGATAGAGGAGTAGTAAATATGCTAGAAATTATCTTCATCTGTGGATATGTATAGTGTAAATGTTTCTCATTCCCCCAACTTGGTTTCAACCACCATTTTCGTCGTTGTTTAATTCCCAACCCAATTTACTTTTTGCTGCAAATTAAGTCATTTATCATAAACACAATATGACTGAAACACATGAATAATTTTGCAACTTTTAATGAGAATTAATAAAAACACAGTCGCGCATAAAAATTCAGACTCGGAAATTTTTGGTCAAATGACCTAGGAAAAACCCCAACCTCTGGGAAAAACCTGTTCTTGAGAGAGAGAGAATTTTATTTTCAATATAAAATTAAAGTACAGAAAAAAAATCAGAGATGAAATTATCTCCACCACAGTGCTCAGTAAGTTGAATAAATTCAGAAATTTCATAGTCATATTTTTAGCCAACCAGCTGCCTCAAAAAACCTGCCAAAATTATTGTACAAATTATCTCAATTTTTGTGCCTGCTGTTGTATCATATGGACTGTACAGACCTCGATTTACATGCCCACCTACTATATTGTAGGGACTGTATGTATTTGTATGGATCACCTCGAATTTTGTTCCTAGAAAATTGTGTGGGTTGCCTCGAAATTTGTGCCTAGAAATTGTCTCAAGAAACGTGTTGTACGGAAATGTATTTGTTGTTGCTGTTCAATGTTATAAAAATTCCCAATGTTGCTCTCTCTCAACCTGCAAATTTTTCTCCTTCTCTTCTCTCCAACTCTCATGGAAAAAAAAGAATGAGACTCTAATGCCCTCCCTTGTCTTTTTGGTGTCTAAGTAAGGAAGCTGAATGGTCATCTAATCCAAGGGCCAGGGTAATTTTTTGTGGTGAAATTTCACCAATTTGCTATTTTTTTTGTTTTTTTCAAAAAATAAATTCATTATTTGGTGTTTAATATCGCCTATATTTACATAAAATATGTTTTTATCATAATATTCACCAAAATTTATACATTTCAGTGTTAATTTTATGGTTTGTATTTAATATTCACCTACCTATCTATAAACATGTTTTTTTAATCTAGAACAATCACCTAGAATGCTATACTTAAGTATAATATTAGAATCCTTAAAAAATACCCTGCTGGAAAGGGCCCAAAATGAATTAGATGGATGGATGAGATTAAAAGCACCTTTAATTCTCTCTAAAATTAATTTCACTCGCCTCACTTAAAGTTATCAAAAGGTCACTTTATTCTCTAAAGTGAAAATTAAAAATCATCTCAAGTTATTAATTGCAAGGGTCACTTTAATTTTCCCCTTTTTATGACTTAGGAAAAAGTCACTAGGGGAACACTTTCCTAGGTAAAAAAATAAACACTCCCTCTTACTAAGGAAGGTGTTATGCACCACACCCAACTTTTCCCTGAAACAAATGAACTTGCCTCTTCCAAGAGACTTCGTTGGGATATATGCAACCTGCTCATCAGTGGAAATGTATTGCAACTCCACAACTCCTCTATAAAATAATCACAGATGAAATGGTACTTGATCTCAATATCCTTTGACCTATCATGAAATAATGGATTCTTAGAGAGTTGGATGTAACTATGATTGTCACAATAAATCATTGTAGGCCTCAGCTCATGATCAAATAAATCCACCAATAACTTGTGAATCCACAGTGCTTCGCAAGAAGCATGAATAGATTCCATGTACTCAGCCTCTGTAGAACTCATAGAAACAAACCTTTCTTCTGACTGAACCACGACACTTTTGTCGAGCCCTATCTAAAACAACATCCAGAAGTGCTCTTCCGGTTTGCCACACTTCTTGCCTAATCTGAATCTATGAATCCAATCATCCTAACCCCATCTGATCTCCTATAATCTAGAACATAATCCACTGTACCTACAAGGTATATCAACACATGTTTTGTGGTAACACAGTTCACTCTCCTAGGATCCACCATGAACTAGCTAAGAGTGTTCACCGCAAAACACAAATTATGTCCTAGAGTTGACCATATACATCAACAAACCTATGAATTGACAATATAAGGTAGGACCCACCAACTCTCCCTCAGAAGCATGAATCTTCTTCTAGTTGGTGACCATAGGTGTAGACATTAGTCTGCAATCCTCCATCTGAAATATCCTCAGAATATCCACTACATAATTTCCCTTCCCTAGGAAAATATGATTGGGCTCCTTCCAAACCTCCAATCCCAAAAAATAACGAGTCAACCCAATGGTAGTCATCTCATACTCTGAAGCAATATCTCTCTTACATACTGTAATAGGTTTCTCATCACCTGTGATAAACAAATCATCCACATACAACAGAAGCATGAGCAGATCATATCCAACCATGATAAAGTAGAGATTCATATCAGCCTCACTCTTTTGAAAACCCATCGACAACAAGTAGGAGTTTATACTGTAATACCAAGCTAGAGGATCTTGCTTTAGCCCATACAAGGCTTTATTTAACCTACAAACATGATCCTCTCTCCCATGAATCTCAAATCCCTATATTTGATGCATAAAACCTCCTCCTATATGATTCCATTGAGAAATGTAGTCTTCAAATCCACCTAATGGATCTTCCAACCCATTTCCGCAACAATGGAAATCAATGATCTGATAGAAGTATAACGAGCAACCGGTGCAAAGTTATCATCATAATCAACTCCCTCTACCTCTGAAAACCCCCGTGCCACAAACCAAGCTTTGTATTTATCCACACTACCATCTGCATCATTTTTTACCTTGTAAAGCCATCAAGGATTTACCACTGATTTCCCATCAGGTCTCAGAATAATATCCCAAACATCATTTTTCATGATGAAATGGTACTCTTCCATCATGGAATATCTCCAAACATGATACTGAGAGGCCTCCTCAAAATGAGATGGCTCTAAATCATGAATACTAGTAACCAAGGCCATACCCAACCTATCTGGCATCACTATAGCCCTCACTAGCTCCATGGGCACTTCAAAATCCTTAGCTTCAGCCATTTAAGATTCCTCTTCCCTGAAGGTTTCTACCAAACTGGTCTATCATCATCTGAAGAACTCCTAGAAGTAGAAGGCCCAGAAACCTGTGTACCAAGAGTTAGTGAACCAACAACTAGTGAAATCTGTGATCTAGTAGATATGTATGGTGAACCTGTGATCTAAGAACCAAAACATGTCCCTGAAGAACCATCTGGTTGAACCAATGAGCTTGAAGATCCTGTGTCTATAATCTGTGTCCCAGTAACCCTAAGGACTTGTGAACCTGTACTCTATACTGAAGGTACCTATGAAGTTGCATGAGGTGTAGGAACCTGCTACTGTTCTTGTACTAACTCTCTGAACTTGTTGAAGGCCCACTCCTCCTCAAATATCACTTCTCGCCTCACAACAACCTTCCTCAAGGAAGGAATATAAATGTAGAAGGAATTTGAAGTCTCATCATACCCCACAAATATGCCTCTTTCTATTTTGGGATCAATCTTTGTCATCATTGTTGATGTATTTGTAACTTTGGAATGTATTCACTTATGTATTTCATATATTGTATTTGATTAGGCCTTGATGTTCCTATTGGGAGAATCAGTAATGTAAATAAGTCATGTAAATTCATAGAGGTTAACCCTCCTTGTTGATCAGGGGTTGAAGTCCTCGCAGTTGTGAGGCACTAGGGTTATTAGACTCTCCTAGGGAAGCCGGCCTTGGTAAGTTATTGTTAAGTCAAAAACTAGTATAAATAGAGACTGAGCCTCTCTATTTATCACACAATCACTCACTCTCAGTTGTGGCGCATGAGTGAGAGAGAAGGAGCTGGGATAAGAGAGAGAACAACTGGTGGAGATCATCTTTTCTGTCTTTTGGTTTTACTGCTGCCATTGGTGCTTATTCTATCTCTGAGGAAGTTGCAGGGTTTTCTCCTTTATGGTTTCCCTAAGGAAAATATTTGTGTCTATTGTCTCTTGTGATTTATTGTTGTGCATGTTATTCTCTCAAATAAGATCCTAAGATAATACTGTCTAATTGATAAAAATCTAACATGGTATCAGAACTAACCTAAGAAGAAGACACTGTGTAGCTGTGAAAGCTAGGGATTCTTACCTTTTGAGTCTCTCTCCACAATCCATCAGTAAACAGAGGCTAGGATAAATATCCATTGAAGGGCACATCTTTCTGTCAAAGCATAATCGGATTCTGAGCACTTTCAATTTTTGACCTACCACTACTTCAGGAAATTATGGCTTTTCGTTGAAGAGGATTTTTGAGTGAACCCAGGATAGGATTTCTATCCTCCTCAAACCTAAAGTTTAGAGACAAAAATAGAGGTTTTTGGTCGGGTAGAACTCCAAGAAAATCAAACCCTAATTTTCCCTGGAACCAGAAAACCAACACTGCAGAAGATCAGCTCCATATCCATTTTCTAGCTTCTCAAATTGGTAAGATCTGAATCTTTTGTATTTCCATTTGAGGTTCTCAGTTAAGATGTCTCATCACACCAAGCTTGATGAACCTTGAGGGAGCTGATAACTTCTGAGCTTGGAAGTATAGGATCTCCCCGATCCTAGAAGAAAATGAGTTGGACTCTTACATCAAAGAAGAGGTTCCAGTTCCAGAGGGAGATGAGGCTAAGGCCTTACCAAAAAAGAAATTGTTCATGGCTAAGAGTATTATTGCTGATTCAATAAAGGATCACCTCATACCACAAGTGTCCTCCCTAAAGACACCTAAAGAAATGTTTGATGCCCTGGCCAAGCTATTTGAAGGGAGGAACATAAACCGGAAGATGATTTTGAGGAACCAGTTGAAGAGTGTGAAGATACAGAATGCAGAGACCATACATTCATACTTTACAAGGGTCTCCTAGATCAAAGAACAACTTGAAGCAGTGGATGAAGAAGTGGATAATGCAGAAATTGTGATGACCACCTTGAATGGTATCCCTAGGTCATGGGAATATTTCATTCAAGGGATTTGTACTACAAGATAGCTAGTCACCTTCAATAGACTGTGGGAGGAATTCTCACAAGAAGAACCTCGAATAGTTGCCCGAGAAGAAAAGATGGGAAGTGAATATCAATCTCTCATAGTACACTCTAAGAAAATAAGGCGGAATTATCATCATCCCAAAGGTAAGAATTATCACTAGAAAGATAACCCTAAAAGATATAGCAGAGATATGTCCAAAATCATATGCTATACATGTGACGAGAAAGGACACTTTTCCAGAGAATGTCCTAGAAACAAAGGTGGCTCTCACAAGAAGAAGGGAAACAAGAGAATACATCATGCTCACACTGCATAGAAAGATGAACGTCCTGGAAAGAGAGCCAAAGAAGAAAGTGAATATTCTTCTAGTGATGAAGAATATGTTTTGATTTATTCCCTCACAGGAACTATCACACATGGAAGTAATGATTGGATTAAATATAGTGGGGATTCCAAGCATATGACGGGATTCAAAGAATCCTTTGTAAAACTTTCTGAACATGAGTCACCTCACAAGGTTAAAATTGGGGATGACTGCCGGTATCCAATAAAAGGTAGTGGTGAATCCTCCTATAAGCTAGACTCTAGAAAGTCAATGAAAATGAAGCATATCTTGTTTGTAGCAGGTCTAAAGAAGAATCTCCTCTCCATATCTGCATTAGATTCAAAAAGAATAAGGGTTGCATTTGTAGATGGCCAAGTCCTTATGTGGCCAAGAGGAAAAACTATAGATGATGCAGTAGTGATTGGGGAGAAAGAGGGAGGACTATACAAATTAAAGGACCAACCAAAACAA
The DNA here is from genome assembly GCA_001517045.1 of Pseudotsuga menziesii. Taxonomy (NCBI): domain Eukaryota; kingdom Viridiplantae; phylum Streptophyta; class Pinopsida; order Pinales; family Pinaceae; genus Pseudotsuga; species Pseudotsuga menziesii. The sequence continues at coordinate 220,382 of LPNX010118093.1, forward strand.
GCTTTGGTTCATGACACAGTAGAGCCAAATGAGCTTTGGCATAGAAGGCTTGCACATGTGCACTATAGGGCACTACCACTTGCAAGCAAATATGTTGAAGGTCTTCTAGAAATACAGACAAAACATGAAGGTGTCTACAAAGGATGTGTGAAAGGAAAGAACACAAAGAAGACATTTCCAAGTAGCGAGAGCAAGGAAAAAGGAATCTTGGAAATCATCCACTCCGATGTATGCGGTCTGATGTCATCCAGTTCATTGAGTGGGTATGTATACTATGTTTCTTTCATTAATGATTTTTCTAGGAAGACATGGATATACTTCTTAAAGAAAAAAGATGAAGTATTCAATAAGTTCAAGGAATTCAAAGCATTGATCGAGAACCACATAGAAAATAAATTCAAGACCTTCCGATCAAACAATGACAGAGAATTCACATTAAATGAATTCAAAGAGTTATGCAGAGATTCAGGGATTAAGAGGGAGTTGATCACTCCATATAATCCACAATAGAATGGGGTTGTAGAAAGGAAGAATAGAATGATCATGGAAGCTGCAAGGGAAATGCTTCATATTCAAGATCTTCCCATGCATCTATGGGTAGAATCTTCCAGGAAAGCTGTGTATGTACAAAACCGTACTCCACACAGAGTACTCCAAAAAAAGACACCTGAAGAACTATTTTCCAGCAAGAAACCAAAAGTTATCCATTTCAGAATATTTGGCTGTCCAGTGTACATACACATTCCAAAAGAAAAGAGGACAAAGTTAGATCCTTCTGGAAAGAAGGGTATATTTGTGGGATATACTGAAAGCTCAAAGGATTACATAATATACTTCCCAGGATTCAATAATATTGACATTAGTAGAGACATAACATTAGACAAAGACTCAACTTGCAACAAATCCAGAAAGACACCAGCTGAAGACCTCGAAGAAATAAAAGTACCAAGGATTTGAGATACAAATATGAACGATGCAACTCAATAAGAAGATCGAGAAATAGAACAACCCCAGGAACCTGTAGATCCACCCCAAGAGAAGAATCCTCACAAGATAAAACCTACATGGGTATGAGAGGCTATACAAGGTGCAGAAAGATATGGGGCTCCAGAAGAAATGCACAGAGAAAGGAAAAGAACTAGGTCCTGCTCTGGTTTTGTAGCCCTATTGTGTGACTTAATCGATTAAGAACCTTCCAACTATGAAGAAGTGGTAGAGAAGAAAGAATGGAAGGATGCTATGATCCAGGAGTACCAGTTGATCATGAAGAATGATGTTTGGTATGTTTTCCCAAGACTAGAGGGGAAGTCTATTGTGACTTCCAAGTGGATATACAAGATCAAGCATGCTGCAGATGGTAGCATAGAGAAATATAAAGCAAGATTTGTGGCACATGGCTTCTCCCAGAAAGAAGGGATAGATTATGAAGAGACTTTTGCACCTGTAGCCAAATACACTTCCATCAGATCGGTAGTTTCTTTGGCTGCAATGATGAAATGGAAGATACACCAAATGGATGTCAAGACTGCTTTCTTGAATGGTGTAGTAGAAGAGGAAGTGTATGTGGAGCAACCACTTGGTTTTGAGACACATGACAGGGAGACTCATGTACGTAAATTGAAGAAAGCTCTGTACAGTTTGAAATAGGAACCCAGAACATGGTACGGAAGAATTGACAGCTTCCTATCCATTTTAGGTTTTACCAAGAGTAAAGCAGATTCCAACCTTTACTGTAAGGTTGAAGAAGGGAACCCAGTGATACTCCTACTGTATGTAGATGACATGTTTGTGAAAGGTGTATATGGGTTGATTGTTGATACAAAGAGGAAGCTTACTGTCGAGTTCGAGATGAAGGACTTGGGTATGATGCACTACTTTCTAGGCATGGAGGTGTGGTAGAATGCAGATGGAATTTCTTTGGGACAAGGGAAGTATGGAATAGAGATCTTGAAGAGGTTCAAGATGATGGATTGCAAGGCCATGAACACACCTATGGCATCGAACTTGAAGCTATTGAGTGACGCTTCATTAGAGTTGATTGATGCTATGATATATCGTTAGATGATTGCATCCTTGATGTACCTGACAAATACAAGACCATATATTTGCTTTGCTGTGAACAAATTGAGCCAGATCCTGATGGATATGAGACATGTTCACCAGATTATTGCAAAGCATATTCTTAGGTACCTGAAAGGTACAGTTGATTATGGGCTCAAGTATGAGGTGAATCAGAAGATTAACCTGTAGGGTTATGTTGATTCACATTGGGCAGGTAATTCTATTGATAGGAAGAGCACTTTGAGGTGTTGCTTCAGTATGGGATCAGGTGTGATCTCTTGGTTTAGTAGGAAGCAATCATGTGTGGCACTGAGTACAACCGAAGCAGAGTATGTCATAGCTTGTTTGGCTAGTTGTGAGGCATTGTGGTTGAGGAAGATACTATCTGATTTGTTTGATCTCTAGTTGGATGCTACTTGTATATATTGCGACAACTAGAGTTGTGTGAAGTTGTTGGAGAACCCAGTGTTCCATGATAAGTCAAATCATATTGAGATCAAATATTACTATATCAGGGATATGGTGCAGAGAGGAGAAATGAAGCTCCAGTATGTTGCGACAGACGAACAGATAGCTGATTTTTTGACCAAGCCATTAGCCAGAGTGAAGTTTGAATACTTCAGGGAGAAACTTGGTGTTCTCTAGATCGAGGTTCCTTCCAAGAGGAAGTGATGAGTCCGTGATCCCTTTTGACATGGTGATAGGATTGGTTCCTCCCATGGTCAGATATAAGTGTTGTGCCCTTCTGACATGGTGGTAGGATTGGTTCCTCCCATGGTCAGATATAAGTGTTGTGCCCTTCTGACATGGTGGTAGGATTAGTTCCTCCCATCATCAGATGTAAGTGTTGTGCCCTTCTGACATGGTGGTAGGATTGGTTCCTCCCATGGTCAGATGTAAGTGTTGTGCCCTTTTGACATGGTGGCAGGATTGGTTCCTCCCATGGTTAGATGTAAGTGTTGATCCTTTCCCTGGATGATAGTAGGTGTCTCCTATCATGCCAATGCATGTAAATGTAGATCCTTTCCTCATATGGTAGTAGGTGTGTCCTACCATGCCGACGGATGTAAGTGCGGAGACTTTCCACAGATGGTAGTAGGTGTGTCCTACCATGCTGGTGGATGTAAGTGCAAATCCTTTCCACAAATGGTAGTAGGTGTGTCCTACCATGCTGGTGGATGTAAGTGCTAGGGCCTTTCTGTGGATGGTAGTAGGTGTGTCCTACCATGCCAATATATGTAAGTGTTGGGGCCCTTCCATGGATGGTAGTAGGTGTGTCCTACCATGCCAGTGGATGTAAGTGCTGGAGCCTTTTCACAGATGGTAGTAAGCGTGTCCTACCATGTTGGTGAATATAAGTGTTGAGCCTTTCTGACATGGTTCTTGGATGTGTTTATCCCATGGTCGGATGTGAGTTTTGGGCCTTTCTGACATGGTGGTGGATGTGTTCCTCCCATGGTCAGATGTGAGTGTTGGGCATGCCTTTCTGACATGGTGGCGGATGTGTTCCTCCCATGGCTAGATGTAAGTGCTAGGCGGTCCTTTCTAACTAGGTCAGATATAAGTGTTGAAGAAGATGAGGACCTACATGGAGGCTAGGCCTACAACCAACATGAAAAAGGGTTGGCTCTGTAGAACTTCCTATGACGAGAAGAATTGAGAGATAACACCATTTGATCGAGATAGTGGAAGAAGGGATGATGATGATCCATTGATGATGATCCACTGATGATGATCCATTGATGATCTAGATTTGATGATGATCCAGATTTGATGATGATCCAGATTTGATCCAGTGACGAAGACTTGTGCTGATGAGTTGTGTCAAGAGAATACCTTCCTAGTTAAGAGGGAGTGTTGATGTATTTGTAACTTCAGAATGTATTCACTTATGTATTTCATATATTGTATTTGATTAGTCCCCAATGTTCCTATCGAGAAAATCAGTAATGTAAACAAGTCATGTAAATTCATAAAGGTTAACCCTCCTTGTTTATCAGGGGTTAAAGTCCCCGTAGTTGTGGGGTACTAGGGTTATTAGACTCTCCTAGAGAAGTGGGCCCTGGTAAGTTATTTTCAAGTCAAAAACTAGTATAAATAGAGATTTAGCCTCTCTATTTATCACACAGTCACTCATAGTTAGTTGTAGCGCATGAGTGAGAGAGAAGGAGCTAGCATAAGAGAGAGAACAACTAGTGGAGATCATATTTTCAGTCTTTGGGTTTTACTGCTACCATTGGTTATTATTCTATCTCTGAGGAAGTTGCGGGGTTTTATCCTTTATGGTTTCCCCATGGAAAATCTTTGTGTATATTGTCTCTTTTGATTGATTGTTGTGCATGTTATTCTCTCAGATAAGATCCTAAGATAATATTGTCTAATTGATAAAAATCTAACACTCATCTCAAAAGGGATATGTGAAAAATTCATGCAACCAAATATACAAAAATGAATCAGCTCAGGCTTCATCCTGTGAACATCTCCTCAGGAGTCTTGCTCCCCAAGGAACGATGGAGAATCCTGTTATGAAGGTATACAATTGTACTACATGCCTCTTCCCAAATAAAGAAAGGAAGTGATTGATCATGTAACATGGTTCTCGTTGCTCCAACATTGGATCGGTTCTTCCTTTATGCCACTCCATTATCCTCAAGAGTGTATTGTACTGTCAACTGTATCTAAATTCCATCCTATATGGAATACTCATAGAAATCCTTGGAGGTATACTCACCCTCGTTATTTTATTTGAGTTCCCGAATCCTTTTCCCAATCTAATTCTCCACAAGAGTTTTGAACTCTTGGAACCTCTACAAGACCTCCTCATATTTATTTCTCCTCATGAAGTAGATCTAGGTATTCTTGGAATGATCATTGATGAATTTCACATAATACTCAAAACCTCTCGGATAAACATATGACATAGGACCACTCAAATCAGAATGATTCAAATCAAGCACTCTTCTTGACCTACTGTCAATGCTTGTAAAAATATTCTTGGTGTACTTTCCCAAAGCACACCCTCTACATACATCACTATGATCAGTGTTCAACTCAGGAAAACATGTAACCATGTACCTCAACATCCTCAAAGTTGGATGATGTAGATGAGCCATCCTCCTATGTCATAGTTCACAAATATCATTGCCACTGCTATGTGTCAAAATGTTGGGGTTGAAACAAGATCTTGTACAAATTCCCACATATGGAACCAATGGTGTAAGAGGAAGATGGCCCTGTAGTCTTGGGAAAAAAATGCACATGTACATCTAGGAAGGAAACCCCAATACCCCTATCCTCGATCATGGAAACTGATATCAAGTTCTTCTTCATCCTAGGTATAAACAACACGTCCCTCAAGATCATGGGACTCATGGGCTCTCTATGAAATGTAATGGTCCCACACCAAACAACTCTGAAAACTATGTCATCCTCCAACACTACCTCCACATCTATCCATCCATGTGAAATCTCGAAGAAAATATCTCGATCACCTATCATGTGGCTCGAAGCTCCATTGTCAATATACCACGTGTTGGTGGTGGATGGACTAAAAGAATGGTCAATCAACAATGAATATTCCCTCTCAATCTCAATGTCTACATTGGTGATGATGGATTCTCTCTCTCTATCAATATGCCCAGCAAAGAGAGAAAAATATCTCTCAAATTTAGTTGTAAACTCCTCAACCTCTTTTGAAGCTGTTGTTTGCTCCCGCTTCTTCTTCTTATTCTGTGGGCATTATCCAACATAGTGCCCAAGCTTATGACAAGAAAATCACTTTATAATGCTCAAGTCCTTCTTCTCTCCATCATGCTACTTATCTCCACCCTTCTTGGGGCCCTTCTTGAACTTCTTCTTTCCCTTGGTATTCAAAGCCACATTATCCTCATCCTACCTACTAGTAGAAGTGCTCCCATGCACAACACATCTCTAGGTATCCTCCTTAACAAAATAATCCCAAAGTCTATCCCAAGAAGGAAAGTTCTCCCTAACTACTATAGCCTCCACAAAAACATCCCAAGGTTTTGCAACCCCATTTAAAGTTGTTCGCACTAGCTCATAGCCAGAAACAAACTCCCACATTGCTGCAAGCTCATCTCTCACCTGAGAGATCCTAGTAAGGTAGGAAGTCACTCCCTCAGCCTTAGCCATATTGGTACTCTTGAATTTCTCTCTCAACACCATTTTCCTATTCTCATTTCAACTTTGAAAGAAGCTGGTCAAAGCATCCCATGTCTGATATGCACATGTTTTACTAGAAATGTGAGGGATAACATGATATTTAACTACATCTAGAATAATCCTTCTAGCCTTTATGTCCTTCTTGTTGAAGGAAAAAATTTCTTGTGCATCAGTGGAAGCGGGAGCTACAATAGGATTTGTTGTAGTATTGTGAAGCACTTCATCCCATAACTCATTTTCCTCCAATATAACCACCAATATAGCTTTCCATGGGACAAAATTCCTCGGCACATCAATCCTATCCTCCAACCTAAGTCCTGTTTCCATTTCACTACAAAGTTCAAGTCTCAACAAGGTGTTTCCCATTGACAAACGAATACACTAACATCTTGAAAATTTTCACTGTATAAAATTCTTCTCTTTCTCTAAGAAAAATTTGATACCATGTAAGTTTTTCTCATTCCTCCATCCCAGTCTCAACCACCATTTTCATCATTGTTTAATGCCCAACCCAATTTAATTCTTGCTACAAATTAATTCATTTCTCATAAACAAAATATGACTGAAACACATGTAGAATTTTTAAAACTTTTAATGAGCAGTAATAAAAACACAATCACACATAAAAATTCATACTCAGAAATTTTGGTCAAATGAACCAAGAAAAATTCCAACCTCTGAGGAAAACTTGCTCTTGAGAGAGTGAGTTTTATTTTCAGTATAAAATTAAAGTATAGCAAAAACATCAGAGATGAACTTATCTCCACCATAGTGCTCAGCAAGTTGAATAAATTTATAAATTTCACAGTCAAATGTTTTGCCAACCAGCTGCCTTGAAATATGTGCCAAAATTATCATATAGTTTGTCTCGATTTTCATGTCCATTGTTGTACCTTATTGACTGTACACACCTCAATTTTTGTGACCAAATTTTGTATTGTATGGACTATATGGATTTGTACCGGCCACCTTGAATTTTGTGCCCAAAAAACTATGTTGGATTCCTATAAAGTCGTGCCCAAAATTTTTCTCAAGAAACGTGTTATACGAAAATGTAATTGTTGTTGTTGTATATCCTTGGGAAACGTTCCCAATTCTTCTCTTTCTCAACTTGCAATTTTTTTATCTTTCTCTACTCTCCAACTCTCATGGAAAAAAAAAGAATGAGACTCTAATGCCTTCCCTTGCCTTTTTAGTGTCTATGTGAGGAAGTTGAATGGTCATCTAATCCAAGGGCCCAAAATGAATTACATGGATTGATGATATTAAATACACTTTTAATTCTCTCCAAAATTAATTTTGCTTAGCTCACTTAAATTTCTCAAAATGTCGCTTTATTCTCTAAAGTGAAAATTAAAACCCATCTCAAGTTATTAATTGCAAGGGTCACTTTAATTTTCTCCTTTTTATGACTTAGGAAAAAGTAGCTAAGGGAACACTTTCCTAGGTACAAAAATCAACATTTAGGAATTAGATAACTCCTTTATGTACCATTTCTCAGATATAATTGACTAGGAACTTTGTAAATATTTACTTCTTTACAACATGCTCTATTTGGAGCAACATCTTTGATGTGATATTTCTCGATCATTGTACAAGTCGGAATCCATATCCATAAAACTTTCTTTCACTGACCGAGACATGTTTGAATCTACATATACTTGTACTAAGTAGGTAACACAACACATGCTTTAGTGTACATGTATATGTATTGACTCTAAAGCATATAACTAATCCTGGGACCTGTATAGATATATCTAACATCTATGAGATCCTACAAATCTAAGCAAGAATCAGATTTATCTTTATGTGTGTGATCTTAGATTTAAAATCCATTGTTCTTGAATCCTTTCAAGAAATCTACTTAACATTTTTCCTCAACAGAAGAAAAAATCTTATTTAATGAATATTACACCTCTAAAATTTAAAATCATCCAAGATTCTTACATATAGCTCCTTTTTTAATATGAGCACCATACATCATTTCTACATAGCAGGAGGTTTAATTTAATCAGTTCCACTAATTTTTTAGAAGCAAGCAAATCTATCTTCTTCCTTTAAACCTCTAGTATGTGAGAATCATAATTTGAGTCCTCCATCATGGAGACTGATACTCCTCTATATCTAACACATATATGAATATAACTAAGATACATAAATTACCTTCAAGAGTTTTTACATCTCTTAGAATAGTATTAAGGCATATATTATTTCTTCTTCCCAAGAATCATAGGAACCTCCCATCTATTCTCTTTCAAGATCAGTCATCAGAATGACTCCATATTCATTTCATTATTTTCTTGTAGATCAATGCATATGAAATTTTCCTACAAGATAAAATATTCTAATGGTTAATCACATTACATAACCAAAAAATGTAATCGCTTGAAAACTTTCATCATACTAGCAATGGTTCACACAGTTATGTACATAGACTAAATCAATGTTTTGAAAAAACCCCATTCATATATTATGTTATGTTTTGCAACCCTATGCCATTCCTATATTAGTTCAAAAATTCATATTTTATGAAGGAAATGTGTATCCCCATATTCATATGTCATGAATCCCTCTATTTGATATATTATGATCAGTCACACATTCCTATATTCACAGCTCATGAAGAAAGCATGCAACCCCATATATCATGTCTTATGAAGGAAATTTTCAACCTTATATCAATCCTATATAAGTATATATATGTTATAGAGAAAAAATTCCTATGGCTTTGGGTGAACCACAACAGACAACATGACACTAGAAATCACCATTCTCAAGTATTCTAGATACATAAAATAAACTAATCACTAAGGAATACAAACCTTACCTCATTCAGATGTTCGAAGAAGACCACCATTTAGCTCTCGATCAAAACTTGTCCCTACACTTCGTCCTCGACAACAAATATATATACAAGCATGATATATAATGTGTTAGTTTCTAATCTAACATATTCAATTTAAACATGTATACAAAATAATTACATCCATGGATACAAATATTCATAATTACAAATGAAATTAGATGAGAAATGGATATTTCTATTAATGTAAACAGAGATACAAAATGACAACCTCTATCTGCACCTCGCCAAAACCAAGAAACTGAGTCCCTCCACCTGGACCTCCACCACTTCAATCCTCCATAAAATGGAAATATTACAAAGACAATGGAAATCTTGGGAAAAGAGATATAATGGATTCCTCAAAGAACAAAGAGATGCAAACTCAAGCATATAAGAATGGGGAAAAATTCCGCTATAATCTCCTTACTCTCCAAATTTCTCCTCCTCCAATTCTTCACAATAGCTCAATATATAGTCCCTCAATAAAAAGTGAAGGGTCGAATCGTAACATTTCTCGGCATATGGAAGGACAAATATAAATTCATTAGTTACTTAATGAGGAAAACTACAAATATATATATTTTTACCATAAACCCCGATGTACACAGGTGACAGTGGTGCAAGCTGCGTATATGCGAGTTGTAGACTTGTGACCCATGTGTATCTTCAAAATTATTTTTTACAGGGTTAAACTGGAGCATCAAGGCTATGGTGAGTAAATGAGGTATAATGAGTCTACATAGGGACAAAGGAAGGCCATCAAGGCATGATGCAGTAGGTGTGGCAACTCATGCTATAAAAATTCCCCCCTGATGCATGAGGATAGAGGGGTACATGATGACTGAAATACATTATAAAATTCCCAAGAGTAGAGTAGTGAAGAACCAGGTGAAAGAACTAGCCACTCGCTAGCATGATACAATGATAAATATATACATATAACCATGGATATGAAGTATACATATAAGTTCTGGATACATATCAGTAAAATGGCCATGAATAGGCATAATATACATATTTCACGAGTGGTCATCACCACATACAATACACAGTGAAGTATGGTATCCATATTGAATGAAGACATCTGGTATGTAAGAAGGTACACTTCTCTGGTAAGAAAACTGAAATCCCATAAGTATTGCTATGATCAAGGAAGTAGCATATATGAAATGCCACCATACTCTAAGGTCCTCTACACAAACTGCAGATAATACATGTTCCATCACGTGAATAAAGGTGTTGGGGTCAAACATGATGGACCGTCATCTAATTATTGTTCATTGATGTATACCGTTAACAGATGTGCGACATTCCACCAATAATGAAAATGGGAGTCAAGGTACATAGTGCATTCAGTGAAGTGTGAATAGATGTGTTGAGGTTGAACCCTTGAAAAAACCATCGATTAAGGGACATTGATGTATTCCCAAATTTGTTGATGGCGAGAAAACCTTCCTTATGACTGCAAGTCTCAAGGAACTCAATGGAATCTAGATCTTGATTTCAAAATAAATGATCTGAAGCCGATGGAATGGAAACCATTGGAATGAGGGAATTAAGGCACACCCCATAACTAACATGAGGTAATTAACAAGGTTGCATAAATTGGAAGAACTTGTACGAATAAGATGTACACGAACCAGTAACCATGTGTGTCTCTCGTGCATGCCAAATGTAAGTAGCATGTGAAAGAGACCCTCTGAATAGTGGATAAGGATAAAAACTATTGACAGAGGTGAGGAAACCACTAATCATGGGTCTAATGGAATCCAAGACACTGCATGAATCCCTATGTGTGAATATATTTCTTATTCTCAAACACAAGGGAAACCACTCAGTAAACGACCAATGATGAAGTGTCATTTAATGAGTTCAAGGTCACCTACCAATAATGAAAGTAGGCCCAGTGTTCCAGATAGGACCATGGATCTATGATGCATCGGGAATGGCCGACATGCATAATCAACATAACTAAGGAACGACCGACTAGGTTAAATAATTCCTTCGAACAAGAGAATAAAGAATATGGAGACACTTAGAAAACATAGACTTAAATTGAAAACTGGGATGACTATGTGACATATGAGGCATCAACAGAGGCTCCATAGTGACTAGAAGAATACCAAATCGGTGGATAAATCTCTAATAATGAGTACAACTCCTAAGTTCATACTAGAAACCCAACCAGTGATGAATGCACTCATGGGTTGTGCTCTATTCGAAGGCGACATGATAGATACCATTGTAACGCTATATCATTTTTCATTCATCTTTTGATGTTTTATAATTTTTTTGGTATTTTTCATACTAAGAAGCTTAAAAAATAGTAGAATATACTTATAGTACAATAAAGAGGAAATGAGTGTCGTGAGAAAGAAAACTAGTGTCAAGGAGTTGAACATACCTATGATCAATGCAAGGAAGATGGTGCAGGATAATGATGGTGGGGGAATGTTTCCTCTCAGGTATGGGATAATCAAGTTGCTAAAGATGAATGAGAGGATCTTCTTGGATAGAATTGAGACAAGCTCTGGCTATATGGTTTATAAAAGTGAAGCATGGAGCCGACATTAATCTCAATAAAGAAAGAAGATGCATGAAATTCATTTACAACTTGATAAAAATGGGAGTCTCTAGAGGACATGGACAACATAAAATGTAAAGAAGAGTATGAGTTTTCTATTTAAAGGAATGATGGGACTACAAGGGACTCTCAGAATTAAGGAGAACACTCAGCATGGCCACCGAATGGAAACACGTGATCTAACAACGGTATCCATGATAATGGAATCTCTACTGCTTACATAATGACACTTCTAGTAGCACCAAAATGGTTCTATGACATTAATAAGCGGGTTCGTACCTATGGTTAAGGTGAAATAGTCATGGGATAATGCATAATGCACATGGAAAGTGGTCCTATCCTATATGCTAGTTTAGTTTTATACATGCCATGGGCATGAACGAGCCAAAATCTTGGTGAAAGTGCACCAAAATAGGACCCTACACAACGACATTAATCCAAAAACAGTTTCACATAGTCAGTAAAGAGTATAGACTGCAAGATATAGGGAGGATTGGTCATGAGAAAATCATTCGATGAAATTGGTGTAGTGGACGATGGGACATAAGAAGGAATGTAAATTGTAGATCCAACGCTTAGGTATCCATTTCCAACCCCTTGGGATTGAACACTATTGTGAATACTGGATGAAGTAAGTGGAAATTCCACAACAAATGGAGTAGAAGGAGGAATATGACCACTTTCTAATTGATACGCAAGGTAAGGGGATGACGTGACCCCTAGTACACAACCATAGTCTGCATTAGAACCAGGGATGGGTGATGAAATAATATTAGTGATGTTAGGTATGTCGAACGTAAAAGGACCTGAACTAAAGGGAACTGACTGAGTCTCAACATGGGACCTTCCTAAGGAATTTTTATTATTATAGGATGTAAATTCTGACAAATTTGGTCATGGAGTATGGGACGAACCAGCCCCATGAGGGTCGATATAAACCAAAGTCTCAATAATCCATATAGTAGATGAAGGAGGAACCTCAAAGGATCCCCCCCCCATTCTAGATGATGGGGATGGAGGGAAGTTTGAGGATTCTGAAGTAGTACTCATGGTAAAAATTGTATGGGAATATCAATGGAAACGAGGTCTCCTAGAATGTCTAACCCTCTTATGAAGAGGTGGGGTGGGATCACAAGGCGGTAATACTGCTAAACACTGAGAATGGACGGGATTCAAAAATCTATCCATGATGACTCCACAAATAAAAGACTCAAGTAACCACGATCCCAAAATCCAACTAACGCACATAGAGTATACCCTCAAGTAAAACTAGGTCAGATGAAAAACATCCAAGAGTAAGGACAAGTGAGATACTAAATGTAGTAGTTATGTCTCTCTTAACAAAGTCCTGAGACCCCCATACACTACAAAGAGAGGTGTGTAACCAATTATAGTGGCCCTTATCTTCAACACACAAAGAGACTATGTTTTCTGACCCTTACCTGGATAGGACACTGACTAAATCACCTCTGCAAGAACCCCCTGCAATACCTAGGTAACATAACTATGGTCACCCCGAAATAATCAATGCTCAGGCAAAAAGTCACAGGAGGCATCTCTCATATGGGTAGGGTAACAAATCCCGAAGATCGAAAGCACCAAAGGTACCTCAAAATACCCCATATACGAATAAGATCCTGGAAATATCTTTGGCGCTCAACAAAAGTTAGTAGATGGCTATCCCCACCACCAACGTGCATGTTACCTTGTGCTTAAATACTGTGTAAGAGGAGCCTACTAATAACACTAATTATACCAAGGATTTATCTTCTCTCCTGGACATACACCTAATTGTTTTTTTTCATAGTCGTGGAGAAGTTTACTCACAACATCCTATTCCAAGACTTTAAAACCTAAGCTTGTTGGTGCACCCTATAAATAATTTTTTTAATCAATTTAATTTAAGCATTAATTTTAAAGGTTGTGATGACTCAATGGATATGAACATGGAACCAGTGATGTTACGTCAGCAATAAAATTTAATATGCACACCTAAAAACAATGCCAAGTGCAACTTTGTTTTCAAATTAAAAATGGTATTCCACTAAATGTAATGCACAAGAATGTCTTTTCATTTTCAAATGCCAATTCAATCCTTCCTATATGAAAGCTTAAACACTACTCTCATCCAAGCAACCCAATGGAAGTACCTCCTTGAATGCATATGTGAGATGCAAGTAAGTATGCAACTATAGAATTATATTTGTATTTTCAATATAAATGAAAGAAAATGCAATCAAAATCATTAAAATTCTCAGTCTCTACAGCAAGCAGAAAACACAAGCCAAGCAAGACACCAAGACCAATTACTAATGCACTAATGGACCCAAAAAAATGGAGATAAATTTACAAGAACAATTTTCAAAGAAATAAAATTAATAAAAATGGGTCTCTAGTCACAAAAAGAATAGTCAACAGACAATATTGGTACCCAAGAAGACCAAGGCACACTCACAACCCACTCAGAAACTTCCTACATCAAGATCCAAACCAAAAAAGGAGATGTATTCACGTGGCTTGGGGTGGACTTCAATAGACAAAATGACATCAGCAATCAGTCCATTCTCAAGTATGCTAGATACATATAAGAAACTAATCATTAAGGGATAATAATCGTACCTCACCCGAATGTTCTAACAATACAATCATTGAGCTCTCGATCCAAACTTTTCCTTACACTTCGTCCTCAACAACAAATAGATATACAAGCATGGTATATAATTTGTGAGTGTCTAATATATCATATTCAATTTAAACATGTATACACAGTAATTACATCCATGGATACAAATGTTCATAATACCCATGAAATTGGACGAGAAATGGATATTTCTATTAATGAAAACATAGATACACAATGACAACCTATGTCAGCACCTCGTCGAAACCAAGAAACCCAGTCCCTCCACCCGAGCCTCCACCACTTCAATCCTCCATAAAATGGCAAGCGAACAAATACAATGGAAATATTGGGAAAAGAGCACTAATGGATTCCTCAAAGGAAAAAGGGATGCAAACTCTAGCATATAAGAATGGGAAAATTTCTGCTATAATCTCCATACTCTCCAAGTTTCTCCTCCTCCAATGCTTCACAATAGCTCAATATATAGCTCCTCAATAGGAAGTGAAGGGTCAAATCAGGGTGTTTCCCAGCATATGAAAGGACAAAGATCATTTCATTCATTACTTGATAGGGAAAAATCCAAATTATTTTTTTCGTTTTGACCATAAAACCCGATGTACGTGGATGATAGTGGTGCAAGATATGTATACACGAGTTATAGACTTATGACTCGCATGTATCTTCCAAAGTGCTTTTTACATGGTTAAACTGGAGCATCAGGGATATGGTGAGTAAATGGGGTAAATTAAATCTACATAGGGACAAGGGAAGGCCATCAAGGCATGATGTTGCAGGTGTGGAAAATCCTACTATAACAATATCATTCCTACATAATTCTTATATTATCCCTATATAATATCACATAATATGGACTCATGAGATTGTTGAGTATATGTTATGTTCTTTGCATGTGCGTGTGGAGGGGAGGTGTGCATGTCAGTGTTGCATCTAACAATCCTTGTCGGCACGTTCACAGAAATAAGCCGTTAGGCTGTTTCCAATGCGAGCCAAAAAATTTGGTTCATTTTGGTTGTTTTTGGTTGTTTTTTGTTATTTTTTGTTATTTTGGGAAATTTTCTAAAAATATGTAAGTTAATCCCAATTAAGGTATTGGAGTCTTTTTTCTAATCTGGGTTAATGAATTGGGGTATTGGATGTTGTTGAATACCTATATTTTCATTGTGAGGATTCATAATGAGAATGAGAAAATAGGAGGTGAGGCTCCAAGGTTTGTTGGTTTTCTTGGTTAAGGGTTTTCAAGGTAAATATATGTGTTTCTGTGTGAATGCTATGGTGTAATATCTATTTTTCTTAAAATAATATGTATGCTTTTCTTCTCTACACAAGTTTAAAACTTACATGTGGTATCGGAACTCAATTTTGGCATTAGGGGGATGCCTTTGTTGCTGAGGGTTTGACACGATTGATAAATATTGGGTATGTGATAAACCTAGGTTCGCTGGGAGATTTGTAGTGTTGATTTGTGCATTGCAAGAGAATGGTGATCAGTTCGAGAATTGAGATCAAGAAATTTAACGAACAAAATTTTGAGCTATGAAAGCTCAAAATGGAGGATCTTCTTGTAGATCGGGAACAATGAATTGTTGTGGATCCGGGTACGAAACCCATTGAAATGTCACAAGATGATTGGGATAAATTAGAAAAAAGGGAGAGGAGTACAATATTATTTTTCTTATCAGATTCTTTGTTGTTGAACGTATCTAGTAAAGATAGTGCGATAAAGATTTGGGCAAAAATAGGGAGTTTGTATCAATCAAAATCCCTTGTGAACAAGTTATTTATGCAAAAGAAGTGGTTTTACCTCAGAATGGATGAAAATGACATTGTAACAAAGCATATAAATGTTAACAATACTCTAGTAAGTTAGATAACCTCTATTGGATTTAAAATGCTAAAGAAGATAAATATATTACATTATTGTGTTCTTTTGCCAGATTCCTAGGACAACCTAATTGTTGTAATAGGTAGTACTAGTCAAGCGACCTTAAAATTTTATGAAATAGTATCATCCCTAATATCAGATTAGATGAGGCGAAAACCATGGATAAGCATAGCATGGATTCCTTGTCTGTGAGAGGCCACTCCCAGGAGAGAAACAAAAATAAAGGATTCGGGGGGATATCTAAATCTAAGGCTATATCTAAATCCCCAAGAAAAGGAATAAGGAAGTATTGGAAATGTGGTAAAGTTGGGAACTATAAAAAGGATTGCATATCTAAGAATGTTGAGAAAGAAAATGGATCTGAGGACACCCCTTCCATAGAGGAGAAGATCTCCTCAAAAGAAGGAGGGGATGTGTACCTAGCTTCAACGAGTAATAATTCAGAACGTGATATATGGATGATTGACTTGAGTGCATCATGTCATATGACCCCTCATAGGGAGTGGTTCTGTGAATATGAAAAGTACAATGGAGGATATGTGTACTTGGGAGATGATTCACCAGCCAATGTCATTGGATGTGGTAGAGTTAAGCTAAAACTGAAGGATGAAAGGATTAGAACACTGCCTGGAGTGCTACACATTTCGAATCTAGAAATAATTTTGATCTCTGTTGGACATATGGATGTTTAAAGTGTAAATAATTTGTGTGGAGATGGTGGTTACAAAATGGTTCGAGGATCAATGGTATTGATGAGGGGAATTCAGTATGGAACTTTGTACAAACTATTGGGAAAAACCATCATTGATGAATGCAACAGTTTTGTTGTGCTTGAGGAAGGAGGTAAAGATGACAGAACCCTGACTGCATTAGGAGGAAAGAAAATGTTATGTCATCAAATATTTGGGTATATCAAAGAAAAGGGACTTTAAGTATTACAAGGTAAGGGTATGGTTGTAGGTTTGAATGATTTCACTCTAGATTTTGATTTCTGTGAACATTGCATATCTTGAAAACAAAATCGAGTAAGATTTGCATCTGGTGCTACAAGAGCAAAGGGAATTCTAGAATTAATACATAGTGATGTGTTTGGACCTGTTCTTGTTCCATAATTAGGAAAATATGTGTATTATGTTTCATTTATATATGATTTATCAAGGTGTTATCACTCAGAATGTACCTAAATTGTGAAAGGTATATCTCGAGGTAACATCAGAACCACTTTAGATTGTATTTATGACCTAATACAGCGAGAGAGGGATCTCTCACTATTTACAAAGTTTTTAAACTCAAGGTATTCAATCAAAGATAGTTAGAAAGTCAAATTTTTTATAGAACAAGTTTGTTTTTATAAATTTTGGTGGGACAATCATGGAGGAGACCATGGGAAACGGAGTCAACAATCAGGTATGAAGGTCGGTTGCAGGAGGTAGGGGTTTGAGGGTTTATGGACAGAGGCAAGGTAGAGACCATTCCTTATTCTTTAGGTATTACCAGGTTGATTAGTAGATAGAGGGAGACATCCCATCAAACAAAGCACCTAACTAGGGTGAATTTTGCAAGACTTTAGAAGAAAATGTTTTGAAAATGCTTGAACAATGGACCTAAAGCATGCAAGATGAATTCTAGCCCATAAACACTAATGCTCAAGCATGAAAGAAAATAAAAAATGGAGTGGAAAACAGGATAAACATTCACATAAAGAAATTACTTACTAAAGAAAAAGATGGCACATAATTCTCTTCCATGAAAAGGTTTAACATTCCTCCTCTGCAAAATTCATTCATCTACTGAAAACTTGAAGTCATTACAATGAACAGACTCTATGCTCTTGAAAATAAAACCCTAAAACTATCAATTACCTTTGAATTGATAGAAAAATAACCTCTACCTAACCTTGAATTCGAAACCTAACTGAATTCTATAAATAAAAACAGTTACAACAAATTTCCTTCATTTCAGGATGCGGACTACTGAACAATAGGTTCGAAAGTCCCTCTTTTATATCTCTAATGGTGATAGTTGTGTGAAAATATAAAGATTTTATATTAATTGGCCATGTTCCTCACAAAACCCATGTCTTCACTTCTCCAACTTCACCTCCAGATCCTCGTAATATTATTTTGAAACTAATGACTCAGATAGCAAACTTGTAAATTTCTGGAAAAATACCCTATGAATATCTTTTAAATTCTCCCAACCTATGATACCTATGTAAAAAAAATAAAAATTTTAAGGATAGGCCTATTAGGAATACAAATCTCTCTCAGTTTTGTAAAATTCAACTCCATTTGTTTGAAACAGTCCTTTGGAAAACCTGAAAACTTGCCTGTAAAACTCACTTTTTTTCTCCTACACCATAGCACCTTTCTGAAAAATGAGAGAGGTTATTTTGGATAGGAATGTTTTTAATAAAAGCCTCTCTCCGTTTCTCAAAAATCATCTCGGTTTGGTAGAAAAATTTGTTTATAAATAATGACTAAAACAATAAATTTCAAAGAATTTGTCTTACTACTTGTGTAACTTAGCTTCTTTGTAATTGTAAGTCTCTGCATCTACATCAACCAAATTCTAGTTATCTTCATTTATCTTATATTTTTATGGTTATCTGTGATCATTTCTTGATAAATTTTATTTTTCTTGGCGGGATCTACTTTCACTTCATCACCAGTGATTTTCAAATCTACAGGTAACTGA
This sequence comes from Pseudotsuga menziesii, assembly GCA_001517045.1. Taxonomy (NCBI): domain Eukaryota; kingdom Viridiplantae; phylum Streptophyta; class Pinopsida; order Pinales; family Pinaceae; genus Pseudotsuga; species Pseudotsuga menziesii. The sequence goes on from LPNX010118093.1 coordinate 239,277, forward strand.
CCACACCTTGAATGCCTTTCAAGTCTAACGACTCCTTCAAAAGTTAGAGAATTGGAAACTGAAACCTTTATGGCCAAGATTTGATCTAATGTATGTCCTTAATAACTGTGATTCATTACCTTGAATATCAAGCTCCCACACACATCCTGAATTAAAATATTAAGGATAATTACAAACCAAATTATTATTTTAATCCAATCATTATATAACTCTATTAAATTGGATATCAAACCAACATCACTTCCAGCTAGTGAAATATTTATGAACTGTTTATCAATTTTCCAAACCAAGGAAATGGAAGCATGTGTCTCAAAATGCTTTTCGATAAAAAATTTCGCTGAATTTGAAAATGAATTTATGCTTGCTTGTTGACAATGTGGAATTTGTATGAGTTGTTGATCCTTTCTCTGCCAAATCATTACCTTTGAAACATGTGAGTATTTTAAATGATTCCGCAAATTGGAAAATTTCATTACCTTGTGCATGTTGTGTTCGCAGAATCTACATTATCCGTCCATCTCTTCCACCTTCCAATCTGACCGTCAAAGTATGCATGCACATAAGTCATTCCACAAGTTAGAAAATTTCATTTTTCCTTGCTTGCTGTGAACGTGGAATTAATGTTGGCCGTCAAATGACTTGGGTATTGATATGAACCTTCGATCCATCTTTCTTCAGTAAGATTTTTTAAGAAACTGCTGTCATACGAGCTCTCAATGTTTGTACTCTAATAGCAGGCTCAATCATTTCCCAATGGACATGGGACCAAGTGGTCTCCCTTTTTTTATTCCCCTCTTAGAAATCGTGTACATATTCTCTGTTACTAGTTTCCGTAGTGATGTACGATCTCCTTGTGTTAAAAGTTTGTTTACCTCCTTGTACAACTGTATAGCATCTTCATAAAACTTTGGTTTAGAGTATTTGGTTGTTTTAGCAGTTTTGCAATTGCATAGGTGGTCTTAAACCCAAAAACCAATCCTCCTTACTTATTTTCCAACCTCTTCTTGTAAAAAACCTTTTCAAAAATGAAATAGGCTCAGAGCGTTTGCATGGTTCCAAAATCAATCCTAGACTTGCTATTGCCAAATTCAAACGGGACTGTTGCTTGAATTGAGAAGGTGTTTTTACTTGGGTTGCATAAGTTTGTTTTCCTTTTATTGAATATAGTTGGTCATAAGCATGCCCTGAATTATGTCTTAACTGGCCAAAAAAAATTTCCCATAAACCAACATGAAGATTGTAGCCTTTTAAGATCAATAATCTAGAGTGATTATGGGAATTAAATGCACTCCTAGATCTTTCTGTGATCAACATAATTGTCCAAGTTAACTAACTCACCCTCATTGAATGATGAAAATAAATGAAGCAAAGGAGAGAACTTCTTGTGATTTGCATATCCAAATACAAAATTACACTTGACCATCAAAGTTATATCCATCGCGGCCACGGATAGCATCTTCGGCATCACGTGCATCTTCAAACTCAATGAAACAATATCCAAGAGGTCGTGGAGGAACCTTCAGATCAATGTCAATAATTCACCCATACTTATAAAAGAGATCTTCAATTTCCTCTTCTCGGATGTCATCGGGAAAATTTCCAACATAGAGAGTTTGGGTCATACATCTACTCATTGTCAGTGGCCTTAAAAATCCTGTGTCGCCACCTTCTACATGGTAATCCTCCAAAGTATAAGGCCCTAGTGTATGCCCTCTCATAGCTAGGAAAAGAACAAGGCCAAAGTATCATAGCGTTATTATCTTTATTTATAACAAGCCCCTATATTTTTCTTCTTTTTTATGGGGATATTATCCCACATGCACAAAATGCAACATGTTTTCATAGTTTATATGCGCAGAAAATTCCATACTATGCCAAGGAACAACATGATATAGTATTTCTTGTGTGCTTCGCTCTTGGGGTTTGTTGGCATGATTTGATTGCTGACTTGGATTGACTATGTGTGGTTCCATATGACCATTAGCTCTAGGTGATGAGCGATCTTGTGCCAAAACTTTAATAAAAATAAACTTTGGATAAAATATAAAATTTGTCATATAAAGACAAAATTTATAGATATAACCAATGTTTTTGAAAACTTTATTTAAAATAAATTTATGCATCATCACTCAATATAAAATTCTCTTTTTCTTTTGCTCAAAACCTTTAACTTATTTTCCTCTTTCAAACCCAAGAAATTTCAATGATTTATCCAATGAAAGAAAACTTGAAACCGCCCAAATCACCAATATAGCTTAAAATCAATTTAATGATAGCACTAACTTTCAGCAAAAATAAATAGTGCTAACAACTGGCTACACTTGGTATTCTATCCACTCTGCGAGGTAGCAAAGAACCCCATAGAGCAGGTTCAAAATCCATTGGGATGCTCCCAATATTTCTATGAAACCCTCAACCTATTCTAAACTGAACCATAAACTGAACCACTGCTACGAACAAATTCCTGTCAACTTGTAACCAATCCATACTACAACCATTCTGCAAATACATCCCAAACTGTAACCTGTAACTTGTAACCTGTCACCCATACTTTGAAAACTGAAAGTAACTATAACTACAAACCTTAACCTGTAACTGAAAATGAAACTGAAACTGAAATCAAAATGAAAACTGTTGAAAGGAATGCTCGCCATGTTGATCTTATTCACACCTACCTACACTACTTAACTAAGCACAATCACCCAATCAAGCAAAATTAGACTTCCAATGAAGCCAATCAAGCAATTTATCCAATAATTATGTTTCTTCCCCATGCTTGATTAAAATTAGAACATAGGAACATAATGATAAAAGGATCTGATGAAAAGTATGTGCTTTGTTGCAAATACCTAACCAATTATCCCATCTGAAAAAAAAATTCCTTATATTCGGCTACTGGATCATAAAAAATATGACAACCTTTAACATATTCAATCACATGTTTGTCATGACAAGGCTGTCCAAAAAGTAACTCCTCTTGCATATTGTCAAACTGATTTTCAAAAGAACTTTGAAAGGAATTCTCATGACTGTTTTCAAATGAGATATCAACAACTTCATTTAAAATTTCTGAATTTAAAACTTCACCTTCCTTATATGCTTCATCAGAAATATCATTCTTTTCTCAAATAGAATCAAGCAAACAAAATCCTTATTTTTGAGATGAAATTGATGAATGTGAAAATTTAAAGAACATTTATTTGAGAACCCTTACCTCTTTCTTTGTAATCCAATTCCTCATTGCAAACCACTGATTTTTCCCTAAGCTGAGATTGATTGCATGATTGTTCATCCTCCTCATCTTCAACTTCTAAAAAGTTCATAAAATTTTCCATATCCTCAATTTTTTGTTTATGTTTAGAGGCTTTAAGTCTTTGTCTTATCGGTTCAAATGAAGAATAACACAAAGGTAAACTGTCCCCTTCAACACACTCATTATCCTCTCTTTTTTCATCCTTTTGACCTTGGATTACAATCATATTTTCTTCACTAATAGACCTTGAATTTACAGCTGGTTTTTGGGAACAACATCCAATTATTCATCCTCATATTCATCATATATGGGCATACTGAAATATTTTTTAAAATCACCACTAACAAAATTTGTAACAGGATGATTGTAATCTTCAGAAAACAAATTAGTAAAACCATATTCTCTTACATCATTGGGCTGATCATTTCTTTGTTTACTAAGAGAAGGTTTGAGATGCACAGAGAAAGTTTCTTTTTTTTTATGTTGCTCAACCAAGTCTAATTTATTTTCCATTTTATCACCACTGTCTTGGTCTGAAATTTTTTTAGACATCCTAAGATTGTCTTCAACCTCCAAACAATCAATAAACATATGTTGCAATGTGACTGACTTTCTCTCCAAAAGAAGTAATGATAGTTCAGGAGGAAAGGTAGTTGCATAGTAAAGTTTATCATCATTTTCAAGAGGTTGGATTTCTTTTGTCATGTTATAATAAAAACTTTTAAACCTCCTGTTAAAACTAGACATGGTTTCACCCTCCCGTTTCTTCATGGAATAAAAATCTGAAAGTATTTGGTCCAATGATCTCCTCTTACCCCAAAATTTCAAAAATATGTCAGAAAACTCTTCCCATGTACTGATGGATTCATCCTGCAAGTGTTTAAACAATCCCTTAACACTTCCTTACAAGGATTGGGAAAAATCCCTCATGCAAACATCATCATGTTCTACTTTAAAGAGGTCAAAGAAATGCTCAAAGGCTTGTAAATGTTCTTCAGTTGTAAGGTTCTTGTATTCTCCATCAAACTTAGGAAGGTATTTGTAGTGTTTTGTACGAAAATCATGAAGAACACGAGGTAGATGAAGTGGTCTATATTGGTTTGTAATATTGGAAGAAACAGGGCTATGTGGGACCAATGTATTGTCAACTTTGGTTTCATGAGGCTCACAAGGATGATCTTTAATGTCATGTGGTTCAAATGAAGTATCTTGATCAAAATCAAATGTATAGGATGATGAAATACTTTTAGTTCGTAAAGAAGGATATACATGAGTAAATTCATGGTTTTGTTTTGAGTGCAATGAACAATGGAAAACTGTTTTGATAATCTTAGGAAAAGATAGGAAAAAATTTACAAGAAAGGATAAGACATATTGGAGAAAATTGAAACTTGTGTACCTTTTATTTTCATCATGCATTTCCATTTTTTTAAAATGAGCTCATTTCCCCAGTAGAGTCTGTCGATTCTCTTCGAAAAATTGATCTCTAGATCATGCCACCAGTGGAGTCACTAAAATTGGATTTTTTAAAATGGAGTTGTCATGTGAAAAATGCACAAACTTGTTGATGTCTGACTATTGTTCACCATGAACAATAAAATCTGAAACTATGTCGTTCATACCCAGGGAAAATTTAAACCTTCGCTCCCCAGCAACGACGCCAATTTGTTATCACTCAGAATGTACCTAAGTTGTGAAGGTAGATCATAGAGGGATCTACCTTTAGAACCACTTTAGACTGTATTTCTTCCCTAATACAGTCAGAGAGGCATATTCACTATTTACAAAGTTTTTATACTCAAGATATTCAATCAAAGATAGTCAGAAGGTCATATCTATGATAGAACAAGTTTTTTTTTATAAAGTTTGGTGGGAAAATCATGGAGGATACCATGGGAAATGGATTCAACAATAAGGTCTGAAGGTAGGTTGCAGGAGGTAAGGGTTTGAGGGTTTATGGATAGAGGAAAGGTAGACACAATTCCTCATTATTGAGGTATTAGCAAGTTGATTAGCAGACAGAGGGAGACATTCCATCAAACATAGCACCTAACTAGGGTGAATTCTGCAAGACTTTCGAAGAAAATGTTTTGAAAATGCTCGAACAATGGACCTAGAGCATGCAAGATGAATTCTAGCCCATAAACACTAATGCTCAAGAATTAAAGAAAATAAAAAATGGAGTGGGAAAGAGGATAAAAAATCACATAAAGAAATTACTTACTGAAGAAAAATATGGCACATGAATCTTTGCCATGAAAAGTTTTAGCATTCCTCCTTTGCAAATTTCATTCATATACTAAAAACTTGAAGCCATTACAATGAAGAGCCTCTCTGATATTTAAAATACAACCCTAAAACTATCAATTACCTTTGAATTTATAGAAAAATAACATCTACCTAACCTTGAATTCGAAACCTAATTGAATTCTAAAAATAAAAATAGTTACAACAAATTTCCTTCATTTTAGTATGCGGACTGCTGAACAATAAGTTTGAAAGTCCCTCTTGCATATCTCTAATGGTGATATTTGTGTGAAAAATGAAAGACTGTTTTCTAACTAGACATGTTCCTGACAAAACCCATATCTTATTTTCTCCAAATTCACATCCAGATCCTCAAAAGATGCCTTTGAAACTGATGACTTAGATAGTAAACTTGTAAATTTCTGGAAAAATTCCCTGTGAAGATATTTTAAATTATCCCAACTTTTGATACTTGTGTAAAAAAGGAAGGATTTTTTTAGTATAGGCCTTCTAGGAATAAAAACCTCTCTCAGGTTTTTAAAATTCAACTCCATTTGTCTAAAAAAAATCTTTGAATTTGATGGCTAAAACAGTCCTTTGGAAAACTTGAAACATTTCATGTAAAACTCACTTTGTTTCTCCTAAACCACAGAGCTTGTGTGAAAACTGAGAGTGGTTATTGTGGATAGGAAATTTATGAAGAAAATCCTCTCTCTATTTCTCAAAAATCATCTCTGTTTTGTAGAAAACATTGTTTAAAAATAATTACTAAAGTAGTAAATTTCAAAGAATTTGTTTTACTGCTTGTGTAACTTAGCTTCTTTGTAATTGTAAGTCTCTGCCTCTGCATCAACCACATTCTATTTATATTCATTTATCTTATATTTTTATGGTTATCTGTGATCATTTCTTGATAAAGTTTATTTTTCTTGGCGGGATCTACTTTCACTTCATCACCGGGGATTTGCAAATCTGCAGGTAACTGACCACACCTTGAATGCCTTTCAAGTATAACGACTCCTTCAAAATTTTGAGAATTGGCAATTGAAACCTTTATGGACAAGATTTGATCTAATGTATGTCCTAATAACTGTGATTCATTACCTCGAATATTAGGCTCCCACACACATCCTGAATAAAAATATTAAGGATAATTATAAACCAAATTATTATTTTAATCCAATCTTTATATAACTTCGTTAAATAGGATATTAAACCAACTTCACTTCTATCTAGCGAAATATCTCTGAACTATTTATCAATTTTCCAAACCAAGGATATGGAAGCACGTGTATCAAACTTCCCTTCGATATAAAATTCTACTGAATTTGAAAATGAATTTGTCCTTGCTTGTTGACAATGCAGAATTTATATGAGTCGTTGATCCTTTCTCCGCCAAATCATTACCTTTGAAACATGCGGGCTTTTAAATGATTCCGCAAATTGGAAACTTTCATTACCTCGTGCATGTTGTATTCACAGAATCTAAATTATCCATTTATCTCTTCCACCTTCCAATCTGACCGTCAAAATATGCATGCAAATAAGTCATTCCGCAAATTAGAAAATTTCATTTTTCCTTGCTTGTTGTCAATGTGGAATTAATGCTGGCCATCGGATGACTTGGGTATTGATATGAACCTTCGATCCATCTTTCTTCAGAAATATTTTTTAAGAAACCACTATCATACGAGCTTGCAATGTATGTACTCTAACAGCAGGCCCAATCATTTACCAATGGACACGGGACCAAGTGGTCTCCCTTTTTTTAATTTCCCTCTTATAAATCGTGTACATATTCTCTGTTACTAGTTTCTATAGTGATGTGTGATCTCCTTGTGCTAAAATGTTGTTTACCTTCTTGTACAACTGTATAGCATCTTCATAAAACTTTGGTATAGAGTATTCAGTTAGTTTCCATAGTTTTGCAATTGCATATGCGGTCTTAAACTTAGAAACCAAATCCTCCTTACTTCTTTTCCATCCTCTTATTGTAAACAACCTTTTCAAAAATTAAATAGGCTCAGAGCGTTTACATGGTTCCAAAATCAATCCTGGACTTGCTATTGCCAAATTCAAACGTGATTGTTGCCTGAATTGAGAAGGTGTTTTTAATTGCGTTGCATAAGTTCATTTTCCTTTTACTGAATATAGTTGGTCATAAGCATGCCCTGAATTATGTCTTCACAGGCTGGAAGAAATTTCCTGTAAACCAACATGAAGATTGTAGTCTTTTAAGATAGATAATCCAGAATGATTATGGGAATTCAATGCACTCCTAGCTCTTTCTGCCATCAACGTAATTGTCCAAGTTAACTAACTCACCCTCATTAAATGATGAAAAGAAATGAAGCAAAGGAGAGAACTTCTTGTGATTTGCATATCCAAATACAAAATTCCAATTGACCGTCAAATTTATATTCATCGCGGCCATGAATAGCATCTTCGACATCACGTGCATCTTCAAACTCAATGAAAGAATATCTAAGAGGTCGTGGAGGAACCTTCAGATCAATGTCAATAATTCTCCCATACTTATAAAATAGATCTTCAATTTCCTCTTCTCAGATGTTGCCAGGAAAATTGCCAACATAGAGAGTTCGGGTCATACAGCTACTCATTGTTAGTGGCCTTAAAAATCCTCTACCGCTACCTTCTGCATGGTAATCCTCCAAAGTATAAGGCCCTAGTGTATGCCCTCTCATAACTAGGAAAAGAACAAGGCCAAAGTATCATAGCGTTGTTATCTTTATTTATAATAAGCCCATATATTTTGCTTCTTTTTTAATGGGGATATAATCCCACATGCACAAAATTCAACATGTTTTCATAGTTTATATGCACAGGAAATTCCATATTATGCTAAGGAACAACATGATATAGTATTTCTTGTGTGATTCGCTCTTGGGATTTGTTGGCATGCTTTGACTGTTGACTTGGATTGTCTATGTGTGGATCCATATGACCATTAGCTCTGGGTGATGAGTGGCCTTGTGCCAAAACTTTTACAAAAATAAACTTTGGATAAAATATAAAATTTGTCATATAAAGCCAAAATTTATAGATATAACCAATGTTTTTGAAAACTTTATTTAAAATAAATTTATGCATCATCACTCGGTATAAAATGCTCTTTTTCTTTTGTTCAAAGCCTTTAACCTCTTTTCCTCTTTCGAACCCAAGAAATTTCAATGATTTCTCCAATGAAAGAAAACTTGAAACCACCCAAATCACCAATATAGCTTAAAATCAATTTGATGATAGCACTAACTTTCAGCAAAAATAAACAGTGCTAACACAAGGAACAAATGGATATATTTCCTTCGAAAGAAATCTGAATTATTTGCTTTAAAGAATTTAATGCTCTTGTATAAAATAAGTCATAAAAGAAAATAAAGGTGTTGAGGATAGATAGTGGTGGATAGTTTTGTAGGAATGAATTCGAGGATTTATGTAAGAAGTGTGGTATAAAAAGGCAGAAGAATACTCCATACACACCTCAACAGAATGGAGTTATTGAGAGGATGAATAGGACATAGATGGAAAAGACAAGGAACATGCTAAGAAATGTTGGGATAGGACAAGAATTATGGGCAGAAGCAGTGGAGACAACATGTTACTTGGTAAATCGATCACCCACATCAGTATTGATTGATAAAACTCCACAAGAGGTATGGACTGGTAAGAAACCCTCTATTAAGCATCTAAATTTTTTTGGTTGTTATGCTTATGTACATGCTCCAAAAGATAAAAGGATCAAGTTGGATAACAAACTTGATTAGTGTATATTTATTGGCTATAAATATGGTATGAAAGGTTATAAGCTTTGGAATCTTGTAGCTAAGAAGACTATTTACAGTCGGGATGTTGGTTTTAGAGCGGTCAAAGAGGTCCCCAAACAGGAAGTGAATCCAATGGAAAAGGAACCAAAGAAAATAGAGTTTGAGTTAGAAGGTGAAGAATATGACTCAACAGAAGAAGTTGAATAAGAAGAAGAAGAACCTCATACCCTAGTTTTGAGGAGATCATCTGGAGAAAGAAGGAAGCCAAAAAGGTATTCCCCTCCTAATTTTTGCTCTCATTTTTCTTTTTCTATTACTGATGATGATCCTAGAAATGTGAAGGAATTTTATGATTCAAAGGATAGTGATCTCTGGAAAAAGGCCATGGTTGAAGAAATGGATGCCTTGGACAAAAATGAAGCTTGGAATCTAGTCCAGTTACCAGCTGGAAGAAAATTCATTGGGAGCAAATGGTTGTTTAAAAAGAAGTTGAATGTAGAAGGTAAAGTGGAGAAGTACAAATCCTGCTTGGTATAAAAGGGATACTCTTAGGTAGAGGGAATTGAGTTTAGTGAAATATTATCTTAAGTTGTAAAATTAACTTCTATTAGATTTCTTCTTTCTATTGTTATTTCTTTTGATCTTGAAGTAGAGAACATGGATTTGAATACATCATTCTTAGATGGGGATCTGGAACAAGAAATATACATGAAACAACCAGAAGGGTTCATACTAAAGGGAAAGAAAGAGTTGGTTTATCAACTAAAGAAATCCCTTTATGTTCTAAATAAATCTCCAAGGATGTGGTACCAAAAGTTTGACACATACATACTTGAATTGGGGTTTTTGAGAAGCAAAGTTTATCACTGTGTATACTCCAAACAAGTTGGTGATCATTTCATTAACATAGTTTTGTATGTTGATGACATGTTGTTGATTGGAAACAACAAAGATGTGATAAAGGAGGTGAAGTCTCACCTGTCCTCCAAATTTGATATGAAATATTTCGATGTTGCAAACTTCATTTTGGCAATGGAAATAAGAAGAGATCATGCAAACCAAATGATCAGTTTAAATAAAAGAAAATATGTTGAGATGGTACTACATATATTTAACATGTAGGAAAGTAAGTCGGTCAAGGTTCCTATTCCTATAGGTGTAAATTTATTTGTAGAGCACCGTCCCAAGACACAGGAGGAAGAAGAATACATGTCATAGGTTCCATATGCCAGTGTAGTTGCTATTTTTGCTCATGCAGTAGGAGTTTTGAGCAGATATATGTCAAAACTAGGAAAGGAGCATTGGATAGTTGTAAAGAGGGTCTTTAGATATCTGTGTGGCACCACAGATTATGAAATCTTCTACCAAGGAATACCTAGACGAGTGTTGGAGCAGGGTCCCACAGCTACAGAAGAAGCTGCCAGTTTAGCGGATAGACAGTTTTGGTGGAGAGGAGATAAGATAGAGATATGACGCCGTAGCATGTTTCTAGCTACAGAGAAGAGCTGGAAACCATGACTTTTAGGGTAGAGAAGTCAAGGAAGACGACAGTACCTGAGCAGCCAAGAAGAGAGAGCTCACCCACTGCATTGAAGGCAGCAGAGAAGATAGGAGGGCTCAGCTACCCTCATAAAGGAAAAGGAGCAATGACTAGGCCGAGGTATTGAAGACGAAGGACAGAAGCAAGGAAGTGGTGCACAGTACCCATGGTCAGTGCCGGGAAGCATGGAAGACTGCAGAGAGCTGTGGTGTGACAGAAAGCAGCTACCTCAAGTACAGATATGCCGACTGTCACTAGTTAGGGTTTTGGGTTACTGTTGGGATAGGCCCACAGTGTTGTAATGGTGAGACCTTCGGGCCGCCTATAAAGGGATATATTTTGTATTGTAAAAGGTTGGTTCATTCAGTTGTTAGTTGTTTGATATATTATCAGATAGTTGTAGAAGTCGAGCTCTGGTTCTGTTATTAACTGTAGTTATCTTACTGTAACCAGTAGCTGGCTCATAGAGCATGCATGTAATGATCCGCAGGGATCAACAGAGACGGAAGGGTATATTGTAAGAGGTGCAATATAGAGTAGAAAAGAGATCTAAGAGAGAAGGGCTCTAGGCTGTGTGCGGAGTTACCCAGAAGATCTCGAGCTGCATATGCGGTGTAGCAGAACTGTGTTTACCTTCCCCCGAGCTATAATAGAAACATAGTTCTATGGACGTAACTTCCATCCTGGAGGTGAACCACGTTAAAATCGTGTGTTATGTGATTGACTTATGTGTTGTGTTTATTTGTTGCATCTATCAGTTATCACATGGGTCTTGTTACAGTTTAATGTATGTATGTGTTATTCAGTCTACAGCACTATAGAAGATAAATGCAAGTGAAGTCCATAAGTATTTTGCGTAAGAGTTTATCTACATTTCATCACAGGTAGTTAAGAGTCACAGAGTTAAGAAACCTTGTATATTGAGTCCCGTAAGTCGGAATGAGTAGCATTGAGTACGCTGAGCCGCAGCGGTAGAATATCGCAAGGAGTCGATATCGCACCAGCAGAGGAGCTGTGGTGCACTACGGTTGAGAATCAGCATAGGAAGGGGTTACGCGTTGCTTGAGGTGCAGCAATGCGATAAGGACTAGAGTCGTCGCAAGAAAGAGGAAGTTGCACGTCGCAGATAGAGAGAGATCTCGCAGGCTAGAAGAGCTGCGAGACACCCAGGCTGCCATAGAACCTGGTCCAAGACACTTGAGTCCTTGGCCAACCCATTAGAATCACTTCGGGTGAGACTTCAGGCCGCTCTGTGGTCTGTCGCTAAAAGGGCCAGTGAGCTAGGGGTGTTGTTGGTTAAATACAGTAAACCCGGGTCTACCCATGCAAACCAACAAATGGTTCCGTTGCCGGTTTTGAATAAACTAAGCATTGATGTTCTGGTGGCAGCCTACTAGAGACGAACTCAATGAGTGGGTTTGGTCTAACCAGAAAGAGTTTGTCGAACGAGAGAACATGTGTCCTAAACTGAGTACAGAGGCCTGGTTACAAAAACATATCGTTACAGACCTGCATGCGATATTGTTTGCAACCTTTGGGAACGAGCTTTATGATTGGTTATCAAAGTTGACTGATACGAGCATACTCAAGAAGAAAAGATACATTGTCTGGACACCAGAGTTGGTTCAGACCGTGAAGAACCTTGATAATCCCCTCACAAGGATAGTAGAATTCTGGCTTGCGAGTGTGCTAGAAGGCTTCGTCACAGAGTTTGCAGTTGAACAGAGAAAAAGCTTCAGTGAGGCTGAGCGCTACTTCTTCAAAGGATATCGCGGTAAGTACTAAAATCTTTAAAATTGTCCATTAAGATGTTATTACATGAAAAAGGAACAATGGATCTAGTTTCAGATGAATAAGTAAAGATAGTAATGTCACAAGAGCTTGAAAGTGTTTTTGATGACATTGGATGTACACGTAGCGAAAAGAAATATAAAGTAGATTTCAGATCTCCCATATTTGAAGACAGTTCAGATAATACTAGACAACAGAGTCATAGTACCACAGAAAGAACAGAGGGGGCTATCCCTTACCACCCTTACACCCCACAGAAAAAGACCAGGACTCAGAACAATCCCGTAGGAACTCCATCCAGTAGCTCGCAGACAGTACCTACTACCACTACATCACCTTCAGCTACACCGCCGAGTGGTAGTAACGCAGCAAATCAACATCCACCACGTAGAAATAGAATGGGGGATGATATGAAGCTACGTATATTTAAGGGAACAGGGGCAGAGGACCCAGAGTAGCATTGGTTTCTATGCGAAGCCATGTGGAACATTAAAACCATCAATGACGATAACATTAAACTTGTACAGTTGGTCACCACACTAAGAGATCGAGCCTTAACATGGTATATGAAGTATACCACAGTACCCAGAACACTTGTCCAGATCAAGACTTCCATGATTAAAGAATTTAAGAAACCTAAGTCTGAGTCACAGTGCATTACAGAGCTCAAAGACATCAAACAGCTACCTACAGAGTCAGTGTGGGACTTTGATCAGAAATTCAAAGCCCTTATAGACCAAGTCAGCTTTGAGTTTGCGCCGGAGCAGCATAAGGAATGGTTTATTACAGCGCTTCTCCCTCACATCAGACTACCGTTAATGCAGCAGAAACTCCGAATGCAGGATGATGCCTTGGAGATGGCAATGAAACTAGAGGCTTCACCTCTAGCAGAAACCAGCACAGGCATGACAAATCTACAAAACCAGTTGGCTAATCTCACGTTACAGTTGCATGAGCTTAAGAAAGGAAAAGAGGTTGCGCAAGACATATGGTGTGTAAGGTGTAAAGCACAAGGCCATACTAAAGACAACTGTCCAGTCTTTGTAGAATATCTAGCAACAGGGGCTCCAAACCCCTTACCACAGACCCACGGGCCGTGGTGTGAAATATGCAAAACAAGAGGACATCTACCTCACCAGTGCCCTCTACTTCAGAAGTACATGCAGACACCTAATAACTTATACTGCGTCTTCTGCAAGTCTGTAGGCCATGATGAACACGATTGCCAAGCCTATGATCTCATGGTCGGAGCAAAGCAAGACTTGTACAGAAGCTAAGACTTTCTTTGATGACCCTAAGACTTTCTTTGATGACCCTATGCAATCAGGATCATAGGTAACACCGTCTAAGGGCGTACCACAGCAAGCACCTTGTGGTGATAGACCTGTACAGATATCGCAGGCTACCACATCGGGCACATGCGATGAGGATGAGATGACAGGAAGTGTACATTCCTTCCTACGGAGTTGTTTAAAACTCATGAGAAATGAGCAAGCTATCGGAGAAATTCAGCGCATAATAGATCAATGTCATCCATCTTCTTCCATGACCAGTACACATCGTGTTGTTCATAATATTACGAGGCATACAAGAACTGAAAGAGAGATGCGAATCACAACACAGGTTGGAGAATTCGAAATGGATGAGGTGATCCTAGATATAGGATCAGACGTAAATGTTCTGACTAAGCAAACATGGGAACAGATGGGTAGCCCTAAGTTAGTCAGATCGCCTATTCATATGAGATTAGCTAATCAGCAGCGAGTATCACCCCTGGGTCGATTACCGCAAGTGCCAGTTGACATTGACGGAGTTCACAGCTTCGCGGACTTTGAAGTTATAGAAATCATTGGCGATAGTAGACCATATCCAGCACTACTAGGCATTGATTGGGCGATCGGTAACATGGCCATTATCGACCTAAAGAGAAGACAAATGACCTTTGAGGATGCGCAGATCCGGGTCACCGCACCGTTGGATTCTTTTCAAGGTCCTAGATATGTTGAACCTATCCGAGCAGAGGAAGACGCATGTAACATAGAGAGCCTCTATCAGATGACCACAAACCAGAGCGACTACATCAATCCGACTGTAGAAGGGAACATTAGTTGGCGATGCGATAGCTCATGCACATCAGATTCAGATGTTGGTCTAAAGAACTGGCAGAACAGACTTCACGAAGTCTCAGCGCGCAGATGCGTGTACTTGACTAGGTCACTACGATGGATTGGCGCAGAAATCAACGAGATTCCATCGTTTCATGGTCTAACGGATATCCAGGACTTTCTCAAGCAGTTTGAACAACAAATTCCTCACGAGCAGAGGATCGCAGCTATGGACCTTGCAGTACGAGCCACACCTGCAAGATGGTGGTATGCACATAAAGAGAATATCGCATCATGGGATGATATTAAGAGACTAATGGCGATCAGATTTTCTATTGACAGAGAGTATGTCCAGTAGAAATATACAGGAGAAAGTGACCCCAGGTCACATATTCAGACATATGAATAGAATTGGTCGGACATTCCCGAGGATGAATGGGTTCACCGATTCATTCACACTTTGGACACAGTTCCAAGGAACTGGTATACAGAGATTGAACTGCACAAGGGAACAACTACATGGCCACTTATGATAGACAGCTTTCTACTCACCTTCGCTTTTGAATCTGAGTATCCAAGTGTTGACCAGGCCCTAGATATAGTAAAGATCAAGATATTTGAGGATTGTACCCTATCAGTACATACTTAGCTTGACTGGGCCCTTCAGCTAAAAGATGCGCTTGAGTGCTATAACTTTGAAGCAGAACCAGAGGACGAGGATGAGGATCCTCACAACACCAACATTTCGGAGTCAAAAGGGACTTGCGATGTTGAAGGACCACAATTAGAAATTCCAGTAATCATAGAGCCCATCAAGATTAAAAATATCAATATGGCACAGACACATAACCAAAGTTTGCCTCTATTGGAAACTATTGGAATGATGAAACAGTCGGATAGATTGTAGACTTGCTACATGACTATCAGGACCTATTTCCCACCAATTTCACAGAGATGAAGGGAATAGTCGAAGACCTGGGAGTAATGAGGATACCATTGAAGGAGGATGCTCGACCAGTCAAGCAGCGTCCATATAGACTAAATCTGCGCTATAAAGAAAAAGTTAAAGATGAAATCGATAAGATGCTAGCAGCAGGCATCATTGAGCCCATAGAAGAGAGTGAATGGGTTAGTCCCATGGTCGTACAAGAAAAGAAAACTAAAGGAGACATCAGGATCTGTGTCGATCTGCGTAAACTCAACGATGCATCGCTTCATGATCCATTTCCGACACTGTTTACTGATGAGGTGTTAGACAACGTGGGAAGACAGGAGGTCTACTCCTTCACTGATGGATTTTCAAGCTATCACCAGATCAAAATCCATCCAGAAGATTGATCCAAGACCACCTTTGCAACAGAATGGGGCTCATTTCAGTATACGGTAATGCCCTTTGGTCTTAAGAATGCACCAGCTATCTTTTCTAGAGTAGTAGTTGCTGTATTTAAAGAATACATCCATAAATTCCTAGAAGTTTATTTTGATGACTGGACTGTATTTGGACTAATTGAAAAGCACATAGGAGACCTAAGGCTAATGTTAGAGAAATGTAGGCAGTACCAGATTTCTCTAAACTTGAAGAAATGTATATTTTGTGTGCCATTTGGTATTTTTTTGGGTCACATTGTTTGCAGACAAGGCTTGATGGTAGATCCCGCAAAGATCGCCATCATTGTAAATCTTCCAGCACCCAACTCAGTAAAGAAATTGAGAACAGTACTTGGTCATACCGGGTACTACAGAAAGTTCATCAAGGGCTATGCAAAGATTACAGCACCAATGGATAAATTGTTAAAGAAAGATGTAAAATTCCTATGGAACGAGGAATGTCAGCAGAGCCTAGACACACTTAAAGAGAAGATGGTTACAGCACCCATCCTAGTATTTCCAGACTGGACTAAGCTGTTTCATGTACATGTGGATGCATCTGGTATCGCACTAGGGGTTGTTTTAATGCAACCAGGAGAAGGGGATATTGATCATCCTATCGCATATTCCAGCAGAAAGCTCTCAACAGCAGAAAAGAACTACACCACGACAGAAAGAGAAGGCTTAGCTATGGTGTATGCGCTGCAGAAGTTTAGGCACTACCTATTGGGTGCCTCGTTCAAGATGTTTACTGACCATTCCGCATTGAAGTATCTGGTCAATAAGCCAGTGTTAGGGGGGAGAATTTGTAGATGGTTACTCCTCTTTCAGGAGTATGATTTTTAAATCATTGTAAAACCAGGAAGATTGAACACTGGACCTGATCATCTGTCGAGGATAGACTCAGGAGAAGAGCCAAGTAACCTAGAGGACAATTTTTCGGATGCGTAGTTGTTTTCTATCCAGATCACAGACGACTACTATGCTGATATCATTCACTTTCTCACTACAGGATTAGCACCTGATGAGTTTACTAAGCAGCAAAAGAAGCAGTTGGTTTTTAAAGCAGCAGACTTCACCCTGATCGCAGGACAATTATACAAGTTAGGTCCAGATGAAGTCCTGCGCAGATGTGTGCTACCGCATGAAAAAGACGCTATCATCAGAGAGGCACATTCAGGAACCGCAGGATTTCATTTCGCAGGAAAGCCGACTGTGCAGAAAATACTAGCTGCAGGATTATGGTGGCCTACGTTGCATAAGGACACTAAGGAATTTTGCAGATGATGTGATATCTTCCAAAGGGTAGGAAAACCCTCGCGACGAGATGAAATGCCGCTACGACCATAGGTTATGTTGCGCGCATTTGACAAGTGGGCTATAGACTTTGTGGGTCCTATCAACCCACCAGGAAAACGCACTGGTGCGAGATATATCATCACTGGAATAGAGTACCTCACCAGATGGACGGAGGCCAAAGCAGTAAGAAATTGTGATGCTGTGACAGCTGCACAGTTCCTTTTTGAAAACATCATTAGTAGATTTGGATGCCCAGTAATTTTGATGAGCGACCAAGGCACACATTTCTTAAACCACACCATTGAGGCCTTGATGGAAGAATTTCAGATTCAGCACCATAAGAGCACTCCTTACCACCCACAGGCTAATGGTACGGTGGAGGCCTTTAACAAGATTTTAGAAAATGCTCTTACAAAGATCTGCAACAGCCAAAGGAATGATTGGGACCTCAGACTTAACGCTGTATTATGGGCGTATAGGACCACATGCAAGAAACTTACATGACACACACCTTTCAGCTTGGTGTATGGACAGGAGGCTGTTATGCCTATGGAGTATATTCTTCCCAGCTTACGGATTGCTCAGATTACCGGGATGACTGATACAGACACAGTGGATGAAAGGCTAGCGCAGCTGCTTGCCTTAGAGGAAGACAGATTCATCGCTGGCTTCCATCAAAAAGTGCAGAAGGCATGAGAAAAAGATTGGCATGATAGACACAATAAGAGTAAGACTCTTCAGATCGGAGACCTAGTACTCCTCTACGATAGTAATTTTATTAAGTTTCCAGGGAAGTTCAAGACGCATTGGCTAGGGCCATACAAGATACAACAAGTTACAGAGGGAGGTGCCGTTCAGCTCAGCAAACTGGATGGGGAGCTTCTTCCCACATTGATTAATGGCAGTAGGCTTAAGCTCTATAGTGATAGCCACTCCACATCTCAGCCCTAGCCTAGAAATCTTACGGTGGTGCAGATGTCCAGTGTAGTTGAAAGGAGGCATCGCAACGGGAACTAGTCTACACCGACAATTATTCTAAGTATGAGGAATCGCATAAGGACGGTTCATTTTTGAGCAAGTCATCAGTGGCTTGTGGATAAAAAATAAAAAATAAAAATAAATAAAAAATAAAAAATAAACCGCTTAAGTTTGTGCTGAGCAGAGGATTCCGTGTTGCATCGCAGTGAGGTGATGTCTCTCCGTGCCACGTACCCGCTTTTGCAAAGAAACAGAGGGCTAGTCAAGTCACCTTCTGACAGGAAGTTAATGAAGAAATGACTGGTATATCTTACCGTGGATTTGGCAGCAGTGTAATCAATTTTTCCAGATTTGGTAAATCTTCGACGAGACCGGCGCCTGTACACACACTTCGAGGGAAATTTGATCGGATTTCAGCATTTATTGAGGATTGGATGATGGGTGTGGTCTCGTCCATGCAATTAATATGACCGACGGATTCAGTCTAGATGACCGTTGCGTCCAAGATTATTGTCTTCCGCATAAAATCAGAAAGTATTCATTCAGGAGGGTTACATTTGCAAGAATTCAAGTGCCGAGAGTTATAGAGTGCATCAATCAGTTTCCCTATGCAGAACTAATCCCGTTACAGAGTGCTGTGATTTCCAGAGATTGCAACCATTGCACGTCCAGCGTTTTACACCGAGTGGGTTCTGTCCGAGGAGGAACCTTTAGAAGACATGCTGAGACGTTTCGACCCTAGTGGCTGTATGTCCGTTATGACGATGCCGCCCAGGGTTGTGAAATTAGGAATATCACAGGTAAGACAATTTCCAAGGATGAGGTATCAAGCGCAGGATGTAGAAGACGTCATCAAAATATCTGCTAAAGAGAAGAAGAAAGCCGACCCGATCACTGAAGATAAGAAAGCAGAGCGGCGGAATGATGAGAAGAAATCTCCCGCTAGGAAGAAAGTAAAAATGAGAAAAAGAAAGCAACGGGAGAAGGAAGATGACCTATCTCATCAGCTAAGAGAAGAACAAGAGGCTCCAAAGGTCAGGAATGAAAAATTGTGAAACCCAAGTAGCATAAATACCTGGAGCAAGTTGCTAAGAAGAAAAGTGAAAGGGAAAACAAACCGAACAAGCAGAACTTCAAGATGCAGACAAAGGCTTGTTCTCGGAATAGAATTCCTGGCTTGTATACCTTTCGCATAAGTAGGCTCCAGACTGAATGAAATGTTTGAGAAGGTTGGAAGATACAGATTTTCCTTGTGATAAAAGTTCTGACCCAGATAAAGAGAAAAGGATATCTGTGGAAGACTTCTCAAAACCAGACGACGCTTGAAAGGTCTCAGGAGTGACGAGAGCGAGAGCATAACTAAGGGAAGGAAAGATAAGAGAGCCCAACGAACTAAGTTACAAAAACTAAAAGGAGCGTGTCGCAGCGATGCAGGACGAAGTCGTAGGACTTCGGGACAAGTTTCAACGGACTTCACAGGAAGCCAAGGAGAAGCTACAGCAGGAGAAGCCCACTGGTAGTGGCACGGGGACGAGCCACAAGTAAGTGTTAGGGGATTGTTGGAGCAGGGTCCCACAGCTACAGAAGAAGCTGCCAGTTTAGCAGATAGACAGTTTTGGCGGAGAGGAGATAAGATAGAGCTATGATGCCGTAGCATGTTTCTAGTTGTAGAGCAGAGCTGGAAACCATGACTTTTAGGGTAGAGAAGTCAAGGAAGACGACAGTACCTGAGTGGCTGAGAAGAGAGAGCTCACCCACTGCATTGAAGGCAGCGGCGAATATAGGAGGGCTCATCTACCCTCATAAATGAAAAGGAGCAACGAGGCCGAGGTATTGAAGATGAAGGACAGAAGCAGGGAAGCGGTGCACAGTACCCATGGTCAGCACCGGGAAGCATGGAAGACTGCAGAGAGCTGTGGTGTGATGGAAAGCGGCTACCTCAAGTATAGATATGCCGACTGTCACTAGTTAGGGTTTTGGGTTACTGTTGGGATAGGCCCACAGTGTTGTGATGGCGAGACCTTCGGGCCGCCTATAAAGGGATACATTTTGTATTGTAAAAGGTTGGTTCATTCAGTTGTTAGTTGTTTGGTAGATTATCAGATAGTTGTAGAAGTCAAGCTTTGGTTCTGTTATTAACTGTAGTTATCTTACTGTAACCAGTAGCTGGATCATAGAGCATGCATGTAATGATCCACAGGGATCAATAGAGAGGGAAGGGTATATTGTAAGAGGTGCAATATAGAGTAGAAAAGAGATCTAAGAGAGAAGGGCTCCAGGCTGTGTGCGAAGTTACCCAGAAGATCTCGAGCTGCATATGAGATGCAACAAAATTGTGTTTACCTTTCCCCGAGCTATAATAGAAACACAGTTCTATGGACGTAACTTCCATCTTGGAGGTGAACCATGTTAAAATCGTGTGTTATGTGATTGACTTATGTGTTGTGTTTATTTGTTGCATCTATCAGTTATCACATGGGTCTTGTTACAGTTTAATGTATGTATGTGTTATTCAGTCTACAGCACTATAGAAGATAAATTCAAGTGAAGTCCATAAGTATTTTGCGTAAGAGTTTATCTACATTTCATCACAGGTAGTTAAGAGTCACAGAGTTAAGCAACCTTGTATATTGAGTCCCGTAAGTCGAAACGAGTAGCACTGAGTACGCTGAGCCGCAGCGGTAGAATATCGCAAGGAGGTGATATCGCACCAGCAAAGGAGCTATGGTGTGCTGCGGTTGAGAATCAGCGTAGGAAGGAGTTATGCGTTTCCTGAGGCGCGGTGATGCGATAAGGACTAGAGTCGTCGCAAGCAAGAGGAAGTTGCGCGTCGCAGATAGAGAGAGATCTCGCAGGCTAGAAGAGCTGCGAGACACCCAGGCTACCATAGAAACTTGTCCAAGACACTTGAGTCCTTGGCCAACCCATTAGAATCACTTCAGGTGAGACTTCAGGCCGCTCTGCGGTCTGTCGCCGAAAGGGCCAGTGAGCTAGGGGTGTTGTTGGTTAAATACAGTAAACCCAGGTCTGCCCATGCAAACCAACAACGAGATAAAGTAATAAATGTACAGGGATTTGTTGATGCAGACTGGGATGGAGATATTGATCATAGAAATATATCTACAAGTGAGTATGTTTTCAACCTATTTAGAGGATATATCAGTTGGATGAGAAAGAGACAAGTTGTAGTTGCATTCTCAACTATAAAAGTTGAATACATGGAAACCACTCATGCAAGCAAAGAAGCTATGTGGTTGCAAAGATTGTGTTCAGGTATTAGGTTTGTACAGAAAGATGTAATTTTAGATTGCAATAGTCAAAGTGCAATATTCCTGGTTGAAGAACCTTGCTTAGCATGCTAAGACAAAGCATATTGATGTGCAATATCACTTTGTGAGAGATATGGTTGAATACAAGAAGGTGCTATTGGAGAAGGTTGACACCTTGAAAAATGTTATAGACTCATTAGCAAAGTCTATTAGTACAGAGATGTTCTCTTTGTGTAGAGAATATATGGGTATTGATGCCCTAAACCTATGGATTTATGAGTACATGACGCATTTCTATGCAAAGGAAACAACAAGTAGGATAATGTTCGATATATGTTATATTCTTTTCATGTACATGTGGAGGGGAGGTGCGCATGTCAATGTTGCGTCTAACGATCCCATAATGGATTGGAGTCTATTTTCTAATTCGAGTTAACGTATTAGGGTATTGGATGCTGTTGAATACCTATATTTTGTATTGTGAGGATTCATAATGAGAATGAGAAAATAAGAGGTGAGGCTCCAGGGTTTGTTGGTTTTCTCAGTTAATGGTTTCTAGGGTAAATCTCTATGTTTATGTGTGAATGCTATGGTGTAATCTCTATTTTTCTTAAAACAATATGTACGCTTTGCTTCTCTGTACATGTTTAAAAATTACAGAGATTGACAATATGCTAATAAAAGACAAACAATAATGTATCTGCTCAACACAATTCCAAAGTCTAGGAATACATATCTCTATATTAGAGTCATGTAACATATTAAAAAACCTTTAGGACTGATTTACAACAGCATATAACAATAAAAATATAAAGTACTTTATTTTTATTTTTTTGTGTGGGATCCCTCTTGATCTATGCACCCTTGCGGAGTGTTATAACTAGATCTTGTTATTAGTTTATCTGTTCTTTTTGTCCTAATATTCAACCATTGGTTTACTATGATTTTGCATTTTAAGTTGTTTTAAGAATTTTTGACAATCAGTAATTTTTGTTGGATTTAATGCTTTTAATGGTTGAATTATTTCATTATTTTAGTTTTAAGGTTTTTTTTTTGGGCTTATTAGTTAATATGTATATCTTTCAAATTTCAAAAACCTATAATAAGAGTTTATTTCAAGTATTATGCTTTATGACTAACCCTTCTTTTTAAAGCATTGGTAAAAAATATGCAAAAGAAGATTCTTGTAGCCCAAGAGTGAAAATCAAAGAAGGGTAGTGCTACAGGAATCTCGTATTCTTGAAATTAGGGAAAATAAGGGTGATGCTATGTATTCGAAAGAAGAGGAGTTCGTTCAACACCTGTGAGGACAGAATGATATGTGTTTAGAACCCAGTAATGATTACGACAGGTGAGCAAGAAATGGGAAGGATTATTGAGGATCATGGTGTCACCTATTAATTTTTAATTTGAAAAAATTATTGAAGGATCCGGTGGGTAGTTGTGGCCATTGAAGAGAAATCTGTGGAAGTTTGTTGATACATATGAAGACATGATGGAGCATATTCAGTAGTTTTGTTCATCATCATGACAAACGTCTGACCAGGTAGAAAAATCATTACATTAGAGGAAATTTCAACTCAAAATGGGCCTCCTAAAAAAAATTAATAAAATAATAGTTAAAATAATAAAATAATATTTATTAATTTTGGAGGAAGAAAAGAAAAAACTACTTTTTGTTTGTAGTTTCAACATATCTCCCCGTTTTTTTACTCAAATTTTGATCGAGAAAGCTCATTGGATGCATAATTAAATTCTGCATCCAACGAGTACCCGCTTGACATACTTTTGACGGACCCAGCTACCCCAAAAATAAGAAAAATACATGAAAAAATGTAATGATGACATCATCAACACGTTTTTTCAGCTATTTCTTGTTTTTGGGGTAGCGAGGTCCATCAAAAGTATGCTGAGTGGATAGTCGTTGGATGTAGAATTTAATTATGCATCCAACGAGCTCTCCCGATCAAAATTTGAGTAAAAACAGGAGGAGATATGTCGAAAATACAAACAAAAAAAAGTAGTTTTTTTTATGATACCTATCCCACAATTTATATTAGAAAAGTGTTTAAGACTTATACGGTATTTCAAATTTAAATCAATTTCATTGGCTGACACATGATGACATGGAATTTGAGTTAAATTTAAAAGGCCCATTTTGAGTTGAAATTTCCTCTAATGACAGAATTCTGGCTTACATTGACAGCGTGTTGGTTTTGTAGGGAAAATTGAAAAAATCGTGAATCTGTTTGTCATGAATTTACTAGCCTGTCAATTTCATTGTTACAGAGAAGCATTTTCAAAATATTTTTGAACTATTCTCAAATAAATTTGTAAGTTAGGGTTGCACAGCAGAGATGAAGAAGAGCGGTAAAACAAACAGAGTTGAACCTATGGATACAAGCTGGGTAGAAAGTTTTCCTGATTGTGCAGTGATTTTTCAAAGGGCTAGTTTGTTTGATTTCTTCTAGAGAATCAATGGTTTTAACTTAGAATTATCATACATATTTGCAGAGGGTTTTGATAATAACACTATTTCATTTGACACCCTCAAATTTTAACTCACCAGAGAGTTAATTGAAGAAGCCACATGTATAGCAGGTGATGGAGAACTGTGGTTCAAGAAAATACCCTTTACTTTCAATTCAAAAGATTTCTTATTGCCAGAGGCTGAAACCCTAGACGGGGGCAAGGGTGTACAGTTACAAAAATTCAAGCCTGGGTGGAGAGAGGTTATCATAATTCTACAAAGTTACATCACTTGTGAGGGCAGATTTTCCTTAGTTTTCAAATATCACATCAGATTCCTCCAACATTTAAATCAAGAGTCCAAAATGAATTTACCCTTTTTCTTTTTGAAGAGCCTGCAAAAAATTTCAGATAGAGTAAAAGGGCATAAAGATTGCACTCAACAGTCTATCTTTCATCACGGACTTATAAAGTTGATTGTTAATATAGTTCTTCAGAAAAAGGGTAGAACCTAGGCACTTTGTGTTTTGGTCAGGTATTCATACTCAGCAAGAAAGTCACCCCAAAAAGAGGCAAATGAACAAACACCATTTCCTTGTAAAGAGGTTAAAGAGAGAAATAGCTGAGGAGTTGGTGAAGGACAGTATTCAAGAAGAATATTCAGTTTATAAATTCGAAGACTCTGTGTATGAAGAGAGCAGAGGAGCACTCAATGAAAATCAAGAGCAGTTTTTAGAGAATATAGAAGAACTCCATAGAGTTGATACAAAGAAAGAAGACAGCAAGAGTACTTTAGAACATAATCAATGTATCACAGGTATACAAGAAGATATAAGGGAGTTTCCTGTTACAGATAAGTTGAAAGCTGATACTCCACTGAGTTCAAATGAAAAGTCTAAATAAGAGTTAGTTGCAACAGGATTAAAATGCGATATGGTACAACTCTCGGCTGTTAGTTATCAAGGAAAATAATTTGTAATTCTAGGAGGAGCAGAAACGAGATGGAGACCTAAAACAAGAGCTAAAACCAAATTAAGGCTTAACATGAAAAATATTTTAAATCCAAAGTTTTCTAAAGAGAAGGTGACTGTAATTCAATACTCTTCATCTCAATAAGACTTGGAAGATAAAAAAGGCCTAGATTCTAAGCAAGTTCATAACAAGAAGGAACATTCAGTGACCCTATCACCAGAAAAAGACAAGGTTGCAGAACAACCAAAATTTTACAGTACTGAAAGAGACATGTCTTTAGAAGTAGATAAAGAAGAGGAGGATGATGATTTGATTTTTCAAGAAAATGAACATTCCATGGTTACCAGACAAGACTTCTACAACAAAAGAGGGACTATGTATAGATTCTTAAATTGAAAACCTACAGAAAACAGTAAAGAAATGAAAGTATCAAATAAATTTTCTAATTGAAACAAATGAGGGGTCAATCATGACTAACATAAGGTTAAGGGAAGATGTGGATGACATAAACACACATTACTAGGAGTTAATTTTTGTTTCAAAAGAAGCATACTCAAGGTCAGTTTGGGGAATTGAACCAAACAATTAGAGACTTGACCCAGCAGAATGAGAGATTGTCGAAGAAGATTGAAGATCTAGAAGTAGATCAGCTGAGAACTAGAAGGAAGTCACATGCCTTAGAGGGGATTGCATTATTGGCTGAAGCAACCAAAAACCTATAAATATTACTACTTACAGGTGTCTTTTTTTGTAATAGTTAATAGTTTATTTTGGAAAAAAACAATTATCTTAGTAGCAGTTTCGAGGCTTAACCTAAAAGTTAGTTAGTTAGTTATGTAACTATTTTTTGATGAAAGAAATCAGATGAAGGTAGGGTTCGAATTTTCACTCAAAGAGAGGATTTTGGAGCTTTGATATCTAAATATAGCACTTATAACTTTTATGTGAGTGGATGACTATTATTGATTATATATAAAATGATAATCCTTTTTACTTGTCACGTTGTTTCATTTATGATCTGGTTGATTGCTCAGTCTACAATTTCATTTCTTGTTTAAAGGTTTTATTCATGTAAATGCTTGTAGCCTGTGGCTGGAATTAGTATTTCATGTGTAATGTTTATGGCTTATTGGAATATGTTTGATCCCCAGTTTATCTAACTTGTTCATGATTCAGTTTTGTATTATCTTGTGAATGTTTATTACCTCCTTGCTGATGAGGTTTTAAACCAAAACCCTAAAAAACCATTTTTATTCTATTTCTTTTTGAGATTGTGTTAGCTTGTTCTTATGGTAGTCTAGGAATAATTTCTATCACTAACATCTTTGGTGATGTTGTCGATGATGAAACTGAAGGTATATCTTCCCTGGGTTTTCATCATTCAATTGATTTTGAAGGGTGAGAAAAATCAACAAATATTTTAGACTACTATTTCACCAAGCAATGTCCACAGTGGCTACCAGAAGGACTGTAACCATGAGAAAACCTACTTCACCTTTGCATCCAGGTATTCCTGATCCAGAACATATTTTGAAGGAAGCTAGGAAAATTCATAGATCACAGTCTTCTCCTTCTTTATATACTTCTGAGTTTTTTGACCTAGTATCACCTTTTTCACATTCAGAAGAGAAAAAAGAAAGTATTTCATGGTTAATACCTACTTGACTAGTTAGCAGCTTCCAATTTTTTATTGACCCGCAGTCCTTTAAAAAAGAAAAAACTCAGTCTCCTATAAAGATCCCTTTGTTTCAATTAAAAACTAGCAAAATCCCTTTTCAGCCAAGTTCCAGTCTAGTAAAGAAACATTTTCCTTCACCAAACCCTAGTAACTTCACAATGACAACTCAACAACCTCTAGACATGATGGATAGAATGGTGGCTGCTAGGTATGCACCACTAGTCCTTACTCAACCATTGAATTCCCTTCCAGGAGGGGATTATAAGATATATTTACCAAGGTTCAATGGTCAGAGAGAAACAACTACTGAAGAACATTGGGATGCCTTCCTTAGTTATGTAGACAACCAAAAAATTGAAGCAAAAGATGTATGGATGAGCGTGTTTGTGCAGAGTCTAGATGGGGAGGTTAGGAAGTGGTTAAGAAAGTTACCAACAAATTCAATCACCTTGATATAAGAGCTGCAGGATGCATTCATGAGGCAATGGGATGACACAAAAGACCACACTTATTATATTACTGAATTTGGAGCCTTAAGGAGGAAGAAGGATGAAACCATAGTAGATTTTTCTAAAAGATTTAACAAGATGTATGGTAGGATTCTGGCAGAAATTAAACCTTTTGAAACTTCAACAAATCTTACTTATGCCAATGCTTTTGATCATGAATTCTCTTTACACCTGAGAGAGAGGAGACCATTTATCTTATTGAACATGCAAGAAGCTGCTTTAGAGGTAGAATCCAATATCCTAGCTTCAAACAGACTTAAAGTGAATTTAGATTAGCAAACATATGATAGAAAGGGTAAGAAAGAAGTGATTTCAGCACCCTCCACATCACAGTTAGCTAATAGTAAAATTGATGAAATGGCTAAGTTAGTCAATATTTTAACAACAAAACTAAATAAATTGGAGCTAGAAAATATTTCAAGTAGACCTACACAAGAAGGAGAAAGAAACCCTAATAATCCTAATCAATTTAGGCATCAGTTTGCACCCAGATTTATCCCTAGAGAGCAAAGAAACAATGATATATAAAGAGAGAGAAGAGAAAATTAAGATCAAAGAGTTCCCCCTCCTCTGCAAAATAATATGATAAATGAAATTGAAGAGGGTGAAGATGTGTAGGATGAAGATTTAAATCAAGATATGAATTATTTTGGAGAATTTCCAATTGAAGGTTTCTTAACAGAAGATGAATATCTGAATTCTAAATTTTTGATGCAAATGTTTACCAAACAGAAAGTGATTTGGCTCCTCAAGTTTTAGCTAAAATAGGTCAGTCAGAACCAAGAAGGTCTATTAATTTAAGGCCTCGTCCAAAGCAGGTAGCTCAAATTCCAAAGAAGAAAATAGTTTCATCTCCTAAAGAGTCATCTAGTCAAGCACAGCATAAGAGAACATATTAGGCTGAGTCAAATAAGACTGCATAAATTGAAGAGATAAACAAGAATGTGCAAACATTCAATTTTGAAAATGAATTGTGTAAAATCAAAATTCCGATCCATTTTACCGAGTTAATGAAGAATCCATGCTATACAAATCTAGTTCTCAAGATGATAAGTTCAATTGCTAATCAAATACCCTCAGATACTGTGAATTTACAGGAAGAACATCCTAAAATATTTATTGGTTCTTCCTTAGCTGATAAAACTAAAAGTGATTCAAAATCATCTCCACCTTTCTATATAATATTGACTATTCATGATCAAATGATTCATAATTGTTTACTTGATTCTGGTACTTCTCACAATTTGATGCTTAAGGTAGTCATGGAGGATTTAGGGTTAAGTATTACAAAACCCTATTAGGACTTATATGCCTTTGATTCCAGAGATGTTAAATGTTTGGGAGTGATTAAGGATATGGTGGTTAATTTAACACGGTTACCTATGAAAAGTGTCATCATGGATGTTGTGGTGGAAGATATTGCTCCTAAATTTGGAATGTTACTTTCAAGATCTTGGGCCAAGAAGGTGGTGGGTACTTTACAAATGGATTTATCATATGCAACAATCCCTATTTTTGGAGGAGAGAATAGGAGATTGTATAGAGAATTACAGTATGCTTACATTGTCACTGATGACAAGAACCCAACAAATCATCCACTCTATGCTGTAGAAAAGGATTTGGGCTCATGCATGTTTCATTTTAGTGATGATAATAATAGTGGTATGTTGCAGGTTGAGAAAGAAAAACCAGTCAAATGCTCTATTTAACAAAAGGATGAGTTGTAGCAAATGTATTTTGATGGCTCTTCATCTAAAGAAGGAGTAGGAGCATGTATTTTTTTGGTTTCCCCTGGTGGTGAGTTGATAAGTTTGATGTATAAATTGGAGTTTGTAACTACAAACAATACAACAGATTATGAGGCATTTTTATTGGGTTTAAATGCTACAAAACACCTGGGCATTCAACAAATTTCTGTTTATGGCAACTCTGAATTGGTTGTCCAGTAGGTAAGGGACAAATATCAAGTAAAGCAGGATTTGTTGAAAGTATATAGGAATGAGGTATGGGACATGATTGATAACTTTTTTATCGCATTTAATATTACCTTTATTCCCAGAGATCATAATCAGACAGTTGATTCACTTGCTTTAGTAGCCACACATTTCATAATTATAAAACAAACTAAGTTAAAGTATTCTATTGAGGTTGGATACAGACCTTCAGTACCTGATAATATCAAACAATGGAGGGTTTTTGAACATGATATAGAAATAAAGAAATTTGTGGAATTTATTGGTGAGTTTTCTAATATGTTGATTGATCAAGATGACGAGGAGGAAGTTGAAGAGGTTGATGAATGTTCAGAAAATGAAATTGTTGGACATAAAATTTTTGAGTTCAAAAGTAATTTTATTCCCAAAGGATTGGTCCCCCTTGAAAGAATTTTTTCAAAAGATGATACTCCTTTGAAACCAACAATGCAATGTTCAGAAGAGAATGTTGTAGAATGTAATATTGGCACAGAAGAACATCCTAGAATGGTGAAAATTTCAAAATATCTTTCAGCTGAGCAAAGAAATAGGTACATTAAATTGTTGAAGGATCATGTTGATGTATTTACTTGGTATTACGAGGACTCAAAAACTTATGACACAAATATTATTCAGCATAAATTTCCTTTAAATCCTAATGTAAAACCTTTCAGACATAAATTAAGAAGAAAAAATCCTGCTTTATTCCCAATGATAGAGAAGGAGGTTAAAAAATTATTGGATGCAAAAATCATTGTTCAACTTATATACTCATCATGGGTGACTAACCTAGTTCCATTCAAGAAAAAGAATGGAGAGATAAGATTATGTGTGGACTTTCATAATTTAAACAAAGCTTCACTAAAAGACAATTACCCATTGCCAAAGATTGAGCAGGTTTTGCAACAAGTAATGGGTGCTCAGATAATGTCAATGGTGGATGGATTCTCGGGGTATAATTAGATTTCTATGCATCCACATGACAGCGAGAAGATAGCTTTCACCACTCCTTGGGGTACTTTCATGTATGACAAGATTCCATTTGGTCTAATGAATGTTGGTATTACATTTCAAAGAGCTATGGATATAGCCATTGTTGGGGAGAAGAAAAAGTTTGTTGTGATTTATTTGGATGACATTACAATGTTTTCACAGTTTGATGAAGAACATCTAAAGCACCTCAAACAAACCTTATTAAAATGCAGGAAATTTGGACTCTCACTAAATCCAAAGAAGTCACATTTTGTTGTTTAGGAAGGAAAACTTCTGGGACATGTGGTTTTAGCAGATGGAATAAGAATAGACCCTGAGAGAGTTAAAGCCATTTTAAAAATCAGTTTTCCTAGAAGTAAGAAGGATGTTTAGTCATTCATTAGCAAGATTAATTTTCTGAGATGGTTTATTCCTAATTTTGTTGAAACTATAAAGAAGATTACAACTATGTTAAAAAAATATCAAGAGGTGAAATGGACAGCAGAGTCCAAGAATTCATTTGAGAAGATAAAGAAGGCTCTTACAGAATCCCTAGTGTTCGTGAGCCCTAACTTTTCGAAAGATTTTATGACTTTTTACTTTGCATCACAGGATACAATAGCTGTTATTTTACTACAAAAAAATGCAGAAGGGTTGGAGAAGCCAATTGCTTTCTTTAGTAAGACTCTCAGGGATTCAGAATTGAAGTATAGTACCTTGGAAAAGCAAGCATATTCATTGGTAAAGGCATTGCAATTTTTCAGAATTTATATTTTACATTCAAAGATCATTGATTATGTTCCTAATGCTGCTATAAAAGACATTTTGACTCAACCAAATTCTGAAGGAAAGAGGGGAAAGTGGATTGCACATATTATGGATTATGATGTGGAAATCAAGCCTACTAAGCTAGTGAAGGGACAGGGTTTGGCTAAATTGTTAGCTGACTCAAATTGTGAAACTCTTAGCCTCCATTTGATGGCAGAACAATCAGTACCAGAAGAATTGCAAGCAGGGCAAGACAAAGAGAAAATTATGGACAAGTATGCAGACTCAGTTTGGTATACTGACATAGTTCATTTCTTATTGTATTTACAGTGTCCTGAACATTTAGACAAAAAAGTAGTTAGATCACTAAAATTGAAGGCCACTAAATACTGTTTAATAGATCAAGAATTACTTTGTAAGGATCCAGGAGGGGTATTGCTCAGATGTTTAGACAAGTCAGCGATTGAGGAAGTTATTTCAGAATCACATGAGGGTGCTTGTGGAGGACATAAATACTAGAAGGTTACTGCTTATAAAATCTTGAGGTCTGGGTACTATTGGCCTTCTCTATTTTCTGATGTATATCAGCAGGTAAGAGCTTGTGTTCCATGTCAAAAATTTGCTGGTAAACAAAAACTTGTGTCTTTACCATTGAATCCCATTGTCGTTGAGGCTCCTTTCCAGTAGTGGGGCTTAGAGTTTATAGGAAAAATAAACCCTGGTTCTTCTGGACAACATAGATGGATTCTTACAGCCACATATTTTTTCACCAAATGGGTAGAATCCATTCATACAAGGAATGCAAGTGATAAGGTGATAATTAATTTTATTCAAGAGAATATTCTAAGTAGGTTTGGGTGCCCTAAAAAATTGCTGACTGATAATGCTAAATCCTTCAAGTCTAAAGCTATGGTTACATTCTATGAACAAAATGGAATTGTTCTAAAGCATTCTACACCTTATTGCCCTCAGGGAAATGGGTTAGCAGAATCAACGAATAAAAACATTATTTAGAACATTAGAAATTTGTTAAGTCAGAATAAGAGGTCATGGGATTCAATGTTAAAATATGCACTTTGGGCAGATAGGATAACTACTAAGAAGGCAATTGGTTCCTCTCCTTTTCAGTTAGTATATGGAACTGATGCTATAGTTCCAGTTCAGTTAGGTATTCCAATAATGAAATTCTTTCAAGATAGTTAGGAGGAACCCAATGATATTCAAAGGATAATTTTTTCACTTATTGAAGTACAACAAGAACGTGAAGTTGTAGAAGAAAAATATAAAATGTACAGAAAGCAAATCAAAGAAAGGTTTGACAGGAAAATTAAGGAGAATAATTTTTCTGGTGGAGACATGGTTTTAAGGTGGGATTCTAGAAAGGAACAAAAAGGTAAGCTTGGTAAATTTGACAATTATGGTTTGTCCCTTTCATAATTTCGAAACTGTTGGAGAACAATACCTTCATATTGTAGACTTTGGAATGTGAGGAATTGTCTAATCCAGTGAATGGACGATTCCTCAAGCACTTTTACAGCCAATGAAGGTAAGAGACTTGTCTTTCATTATATATACTAGTGTGACAGAGATTGAATAAAGACTCCATAACCCAATGGAAATTTTGCAGAGTAGAAGACAGGTTCAGTTAGATGGCATAAGGCACTGGTCTACATTTTCTTGAAGCATCACAAGGAGGACTTCATCCCGCAGCAAGAGTCAGATGTTATAACTAGATCAAGATTGTTCTTAGTTTATCTATTCTTTTTGTCCTAATTTTCAACCATTGGTTTACTATGATTTTACATTTTAAGTTGGTTTTAAGAATTTTCGACAATCAGTATTTTTTGTTGGATTTAATGCTTTTAATGGTTGAATTATTTCATTATTTTAGATTTAAGGTTTGTATTTTGGGATTATTAGTTAATATCTATATCTTTAAGCTGTCAAAAACTTATAATTAAATTTTATTTCAAGTATTATGCTTTATGACTAACCCTTCTTTTTAAAGCATTGGTAAAAAATATGCAAAAGAGGATTCTTGTAGTGCAGGAGTGAAAATCAAAGAAGGGCAGCGCTATAGGAATCCCGTATTTTTGAAATTAGGGAAAATAAAATTGATGCTATGTATTTAAAAGCAGAAGAGGTCGTTCAACACCTATGTGGATGAAATGATATGTATTTAGAACCCAGTAATGATTACGACATGTGAGCAAGAAGTGGCAAAAATTATTGAGGATTGTGGTGTCACCTGTCAATTTTGAATTTGACAAAATTATTGAAGGAGCTAGTGGGTAGTCATCGTCATTGAAGAGAAATCTGTGGAAGTTTGTTGATACATATGAAGACATGATGGCGCATATTCAGCAGTTTTGTTCATCATCATGGTAGACATGCAACCAGGTAGAAAAATCATTAACAGACTTCTGGATTACATTGATAGCATGTTGGTTTTGTAGGGAAAATTGAAAAAATCATGAATATGTTATTCTCAAATTTACTACGCTGCCAATTTCATTGTTATAGAGAAGCATTTTCGAAATATTTTTGAACTATTCTCAAAGAAATTCGTAAGTTAGGGTTACACAGCATAGATGAAGAAGAGCAGTAAAACAAACAGAGTTGAACCTATGGATACAAGTTGGGTAGGAAGTTTTCCTGATTGTGCATCAATTTTTCAAAGGGCTGGTTGGTTTGATTTCTTCCAGAGAATCAATGGTTTTAACTTAGAATTATCATACAAACTTGCACAGGGTTTTGATAAAAAAACTGTTTCATTTGACACCCTCAAATTTGAACTCACCAGAGAGTTAATTGAAGAAGCCACCGGTATAGCAAGTGATGGAGAACTGTGGTTCAAGAAAATACCCTTTACTTTCAATTCAAAAGATTTCTTATTCCAAGAGGTTGAAACCCTATACTAGGGCAAGGGTGCACGATTACAGAAATTCAAGCTTGAGTGGAGAGAGGTTATCAGAATTCTACAGAGTTACATCACTTGTGAGGGCATATTTGCCTTAGTTTTCAAATATCACATCAGATTCCCCCAACATTTAAATCAAGAATCCAAAATGAATTTACCCTTTTTCTTTTTGAAGAGCCTGCAAAAAATGTCAGATAGAGTAAAAGGGCATAAAGATCACACTCAGCAGTCTATCTTTCATCATGGACTTATAAATTTGATTGTTAATACAATTCTTCAAAAAAAGGGTAGAACCTCGAAACACTTTGTGTTTTGGTCAAGTATTCATACTCAACAAGAAGGTCATCCCAAAAAGAGGGAAATGAACAAACAACATTGCCTTGTAAAGAGGTTAAAGAGAGAAATAGCTGAGGAGCTGGTGAAGGACAATATTCAAGAAGAATATTCAGTTCAAAAATTCGAAGACTCTGTGTATGAGGAGAGCAGAGGAGCACTCAATGAAAATCAAGATCAGTTTTCAAAGAATATAGAAGAAATCAATAGAGTTCATACAAAGCAAGAAGAAGGAAAGAGTTCTTTAGAATAGAATCAAAGCATCACATGTATACAAGAAGATATAATGGAGTTTCCTATTACATATAAGTTGAAAGCTGATAATCCACGGAGTTCAAATTAAAATTCTAAAGAAGAGTTAGTTGCAGCAGGATTAAAATGTGAGATGGTACAACTCTCAGCTGTTAAGTATCAAGGAAAATCATTTGTAATGCTAGGAGGAGAAGAAATGATATCGAGACCTAAAACAAGAGCTAAAAACAAATTAAGGCTTAACATGAAAAATATTTTAAATCCAAAGTTTTCTAAAGAGAAGGTGATTGTAATTGAAGACTCTTCATCTCAAGAGTACTTGGAAGATGAAAAGGGCCTGGATTCTAAGCAGGTTCATAGTAAGAAGGAACATTCAGTGACCCTAAATTCATCACCAGAAAAAGACAAGGTTGCAAAACAACCAAAAGTTTACAGTATTGAAAGAGATATGTCTTTAGAAGTTCCTATAGAAGA
Organism: Pseudotsuga menziesii; assembly: GCA_001517045.1. Lineage (NCBI taxonomy): Eukaryota > Viridiplantae > Streptophyta > Pinopsida > Pinales > Pinaceae > Pseudotsuga > Pseudotsuga menziesii. The sequence goes on from LPNX010118093.1 coordinate 274,229, forward strand.
AGAAAATAAAGAAGAGGAGGATGATGATTTGATTTTTCAGGAAAATGAACATTCCATGGTTATCAGACAAGACTTCTACAGTAAAAGAGGGACTATGTCTAGATTCTGAAATAGAAAACCTACAGAAAACAATAAAGCAATGTAGGTATCAAATCAGTTTTCTAAATGAAACAAACAAGGGGTTAGTCATGACTAACATAAGGTTAAGGGAAGATCTGGATGACATAAACACACATTACCAAGAGTTAATTTTTGTTTCAAAAGAAGGATTAAGCAGAAAGAAGCAGACTCAAGGTCAGTTTCGGGATTTGAACCAAACAATTAGAGACTTGACCCAACATAATAAGAGACTGTCGAAGAAGATTGAAGATCTAGAAGCAGAGCAACTGAGAACTAAGAGGCAGTCACATGCCTTATAGGGGATTGCATTACTAGCTGAAGCAAACAAAAACCTATAAAGATTATTACTGACAGGTGTCATTTTTTGTAATAGTTAATAGTTTATTTTGAAAAGAAACAATTATCTTAGTAGCAGTTTCGAGGCTTGACCTAAAAGTTCGTTCGTTAGTTATGTAACTATTTTTTTATGAAAGATGTATAAAAGTAGGAAATCAAATGAAGGTAGGGTTCAAATGTTTACTCAAGGAGAGGATTTTAGAGCTTTGATATCTCAAGCTAGCACTTATAACTCTTATGTAAGTGAATGACTGTTATTGATTATATATAAATTGATAAGCATGTTTATCTGTCATGTTGTTTCATTTCTGATCGGGTTGATTGCTCAGTCTACAATTTCATTTCTTGTTTAAGGGTTTTATTCATGTAAATTCTTGTATCCTGTGAGTGGAATTAGTATTTCATGTGTAATGTTTATGTCTTAATGGAATATGTTTGATCCCTAGTTTATCTAACTTGTGCATGATTCAGTTCTATATTAGCTTGTGAATGTTTATTACCTCCTTGCGGATGAAGGTTTAAACCAAAACCCTAAAAAACCAATTTTGTTCTATTTCTTTTTGAGATTGTGTTAGCTTGTTCTTATGGTAGTCTAGGAACAATTTCTAGCGCTAAAATATTTGGTTCCATTGCCAGGGATGATACTGAAGGTATATCTTCCCTGGGTTTTCTTCATTCAACTGATTTTGAAGGGTGAGCAAAATCAACAAATCTTTTAGACTACTATTTCACCAAGCAATGTCCACAGTGGCTACCAGAAGGATTGGAACCAGGAGAAAACCTACTTCACCTTTGCATCCAGGTATTCCTAATCCAGAACATATTTTGAAGAAAGCTAGGAAAATTTAGAGATCATAGTCTTCTCCTTCTTTATATACTTCTGAGTTTTTTGACCTAGTATCATCTTTTTCACATTCACAAGAGAAACGTGAAAGTCTGTCATGGTCAATACCTTATTTACCAATTAGTAGCTTCCAAGTTTTTACTGACCCATAGTCCTTTAAAAAAGCAAAAACTCAGTCTCCTGGAAAGAACCATTTGTTTCAATTAAAAACAAGCAAAATCCCTTTTCAGCCAAGTTCCAGTCTAGTGAACAAACGTTTTCCTTCACCAAACCCTAGTAGCTTCACAATGGTAGCTTAGCAACCTGTAGACATGATGGATAGAATGGTGGCTGCTAGGTATGCACCATTAGTCCTTCCTCAACCATTGAATGCCATTCTAGGAGGGGATTATCAGAAATATTTACCAAGGTTCAATGGTCAGGGAGAAACAACTGCTGGAGAACATTGGGATGCCTTCCTTAGTTATGCAGAAAACCAAAAAATTGAAGCAAAAGATGTATGGATGAGGCTATTTTTGTAGATTCTGGATGGGGAAGTTAGGAAGTGGTTCAAGGAGTTACCAACAAATTCAATGACCTTGATAGAAGAGGTACAGGATGCATTCATGAGGCAATAGGGTGACACAAAAGACCACACTTATTATATTGCTGAATTTGGAGCCTTAAGGAGGAATAAGGATGGTACCATAACAGATTTTTCTAAAAGATTTAAGAAGATGTATGGTAGGATTCTGGAAGAAATTAAACCCTTTGAAACTTCAACAAAGCTTACTTATGCCAATGCTTTTGATCATGGATTCTCTTTACACCTAAGAGAGAGGATACCAGTTACCTTATTGAACATGCAAGAAGTTGCTTTAGAGGTAGAACCCAATATCCTAGCTTCAAACAAAATTAAAGTAAATTCAGATCAGAAAACATATGATAGAAAGGGTAAGAAAGAAGTGATTCCAACACCCTCCACATCATAGTTAGTTGATAGTAAAATTGATGAAATGGCTAGGTTAGTCAAGATTTTAACAACAAAACTAAATAAATTGGAGCTGGAAAAGAATTCAAACAGACCTGTACAAGAAAGAGAAAGAAACCCTAATAATCCTATTTAATTTAGGCGTTAGTTTGCACCCAGATTTATCCCTAGAGAGCGAAGAAACAACAATATACAGAGGGAGAGAAGAGAAAATGAAGATCAAAGAGTTCCCCCTCCTATGCAAAATAATATGATAAATGAAACTAAAGAGGGTGAAGATGTGCAGATTGAAGATTTAAATCAAGATATGAATTATTTTGGATAATTTTCAACTGAAGGTTCTTAACAAAACATGAATATCTGAATTCTAAATTTTTTGATGCAAATGTTTACCAAACAGAAATTTATTTGGCTCCTCAAGTTTCAGCTGAAATAGGTCAGTCATAACCAAGAAGGTCTATTAATTTAAGGTCTGGTCCAAAGCAGGTAGCTCAGATTTCGAAGAAGAAAACAGTTTCATCTCGTAAACAGTCATCTAGTCAAGCACAAGATAAGAGAACAGATTAGCATGAAAGTCAGATAAGACTACAAAAATTGAAGAGATAAACAAGAATGTGTAGACATTCCATTTTGAAAATGAATTGTGTAAAATCAAAATTCTAGTCCCTTTTATTGAGTTAATGAAGAATCGATGCTATAGAAATCCAACTCTCAAGATGATAGGTTCAACTGCTAATAAAATACCCTCAAATACTGTGAATTTATAGGAAGAACATCCTAAGATCTTTATTGGTTCTACCTTAGCTGATAAAACGGAATGTGATTCAAACTCATCTCCACCTTTCTATATAACATTGACTATACATGATCATATGATTCATAATTGTTTACTTGATTCTGGTGCTTCTCACAATTTGATGCCTAAGGCAGTCATGGAGGCTTTAGGGTTAAGTATTACAAAACCCTATCAGGGCTTATATGCATTTGATTCTAGAGCTGTTAAATTTTTGGGAGTGATTAAGGACATGGTGGTTGATGTAACACAATTACCTATGAAAAGTGTCATCATGGATGTTGTGGTGGTATATATTGCTCCTAAATTTGGAATGTTAATTTCAAGATCTTGGGCCAAGAAGGTGGGGGGTACTTAACAAATGGATTTATCATATGCAACAATCCCTGCTTTTGGAGGAGAGAATAGGAGATTGTATATATAATTACAATATGCTTACATTGTAATTGATGACAAGAACCCAAAAAATCATCCACTTTATGCTGTAGAAAAGGATTTGGGCTTTGCATGTTTCATATCAGTGATGATAATACTAGTGGTATATTGTTGCAGGTTGAGAAAGAAAAATCAGTCAAATGCACTGTTGAACAAAAGGATGAGTTGTGGAAAATGTATTTTGATGTTTCTTCATCTAAAGAAGGAGTAGGCATGCATGTATTGTTTTGGTTTCCCTTGGTGGTGAGTTTATAAGTTTGATGTATAAATTGGAGTTTGTAACTACAAACAATACAACAAAGTATAAGGCATTGTTATTGGGTTTAAATGTTGCAAAAGACCTAGGCATTCAACAAATTCTGTTTATGGTGACTCTAAATTGGTTGTCCAGTAGGTAAGGGACAAATATCAAGCAAAGCAGGATTTGTTGATAGTATATAGGAATGAGGTCTGGGACATGATTGATAAAAAATTTATCGCATTTAATATTACCTTTATTCCTAGAGATCATAATCAGACAGCTGATTCACTTACTTTAGAAGCCACACATTTTAGAATCCCGAAACAAACTTAGTTAAAGTATACCATTGAGGTCAGATACAAAGCTTCAATACCTGATAATATCAAACAATGGAGGGTTTTTGAAAATGATATAGAAATAAAGAAATTTTTGGAATTGACTGGTGAGTTTTCTAATATGTTGATTGATCAAGATGAGGAGGAGGAAGTTGAAGAGGTTGATGAATGTTCAGAAAATGAAATTGTTGGACATAAAATTATTGAATTGAAAATCAATTTCATTCCCAAAGGATTGGTCCCCCTTGAAAGATTTTTTTCAAAATATGATACTCCTTTGAAACTAGCAATGCAATCCTCAGAAGGGAATTTTATAGAATGTAATATTGGCGCAGAAGAGCAGCCTAGAATGGTGAAAATTTCAAAATCTCTTTCAGCTAAGCAAAGAAATAGGTACATTAGATTGTTGAAGGAGCATGTTGATGTATTTTCTTGGTCTTATGAGGACTTGAAAAATTATGACACAAATATTATTCAGCATAAAGTTCCTTTAAAGCCTAATGTAAAACTTTTCAGACAGAAATTAAGAAGAATAAATCTTGCTTTATTCCCAATCATAGAGAAGGAGGTTAAAAAATTATTGGATGCAAAAATCATTGTTCAACTTAGATACTCATCATGGCTGGCTAACCTAGTTCTAGTCATGAAAAAGAATGGAGAGATAAGATTATGTGTGAACTTTCATAATTTAAATAGAGCTTCACTAAAAGACAATTACCCATTGCCAAAGATTGAGTAGGTTTTGCAGCAAGTAATGGGTGCTCAGAGAATGTCAATGGTGGATGGATTCTCGGGGTATAATCAAATTTATATGCATCTAGATGACAAGGAGACGACAACTTTCACCACTCCTTGGGGTACTTTCATGTATGATAAGATGCCATTTGGTCTAATGAATGCTGGTACAACATTTCAAAGAGTTACTGATATAGACTTTGTTGGTGAGAAGGAAAATTTTGTTGTGATTTATTTGGATGAAATTACAATGTTTTCACAGTCTGATGAAGAACATTTAAAGTACCTCAAACAAACCTTTTTAAAATGTAGGAAATTTGGACTGTCATTAAATCCAAAGAAGTCACATTTTGTTGTTCAGGAGGGAAACATTCTGGGACATGTAGTTTCAGCAGATGGAATAAGAATAGACCCTGAGAGATTTAAATCCATTTTAAAAATGAGTTTGCCTAGAAGTAAGAAGGATGTTTAGTCATTCATTGGAAAGATTAATTTTCTAAGATGGTTTATTCCTAATTTTGCTGAAACTATAAAGCATATTACAGCTATGTTAAAAAAACATCAATAGGTGAAATGGACAGCAGAGGCCAAGAATTCATTTGAGAAGATAAAGAAGGCTCTTACAGAAGCCCCAGTGTTGGTGAGCCCTGATTTTTTGAAATATTTTTTTACTTTTTCCTTTGCATCACAGGATACAATAGCTATTGTTTTACAAAGAAAAATGCGGAAGGGCTGTAGAAACCAATTTCTTTCTTTAGTAAGACTCTCATGGATTCATAATTGAAGTATAGTACCTTGGAAAAGAAAGCATATTCATTGGTAAAGGCATTGAAATTTTTCAGAATTTATATTTTACATTCAAAGACCATTGCTTATGTTCCTAATGCTACTATAAATGACATTTTGACTCAGCCGGATTCTGAAGGAAAGAGGGAAAAGTGGATTGCAAAGATTATGGAGTATGATGTGGAAATAAAGCCTACTAAGCTAGTGAAGGGACAGGATTTGGCTAAATTGTTAGCAGACTCAAATTGTGAAGCTCATGGCCTCCATTTAATGGAAGAACAATCAATACTGGGAGAATTGCAAGCAGGGAAAGACAAAGAGAAAATTATGGACATGTATGCAGACTCAGTTTGGTATGTTGACATAGTTCATTTCTTATTGTATTTACAGTGTCCTGAACATTTAGACAAAAAAGCAATTAGATCACTGAAATTGAAGGCCACTAAATACTGTTTAATAGATCAATAATTACTTTGGAAGGATCCAGGAGGGGTATTGCTCAGATGTTTAGACAAGTCAGAGATTGAGGAAGTTATTTCAGAATCACATGAGGGTGCTTATGGAGGACATAAATATTGGAAGGCTACTAGTTACAAAATCTTGAGGTATGGGTACTATTGGCATTCTCTGTTTTTTGATGTGTATCAGTAGGTAAGAGCTTGTGTTCCATGTCAAAAGTTTGTTGGTAAACAAAGACTTGTGTCTTTACCATTGAATCCCAATGTAGTTAATGCTCCTTTCCAGTAGTGGGGCTTAGACTTTATAGGAAAAATAAACCTTGCTTCTTCTGGAAAACATAGATGGATTATTACAGCCACAAATTGTTTCACCAAATGGGTAGAATCCATTCCTACAAGGAATGCAACTAATAAGGTGATAATTAATTTTATTCAAGAGAATATTCTACATAGGTTTCGGTGCCCTAAAAAATTGCTGATTGATAATGCTAAAGCCTTCAAGTCTAAAGCTATGGTTACATTTTGTTAACAAAATGGAATTGTTCTGAAGCATTCTATACCTTATTATCCTCAGGGAAATGAGTTAGCAGAATCAACAAATAAAAACATTATTCAGAGCATTAGAAAGCCGTTAAGTCAAAATAAGAGGTCATGGGATTCAATGTTAAAATATGCAATTTGGGAAGATAGGATAACTACTAAGAAGGCAATTGGTTCCTCTCCCTTTCAGTTAGTATATGGCACTGATGCTGTATTTCTAGTTCAGTTAGGTATTCCAATAATGAAATTATTTCAAGATAGTTTGGAGGAACCCAATGATATTCAAAGGAGAATTTTTTCACTTATTGAATTACAACAAGAAAGTGAAGCTGTAGAAGAAAAAGATCAAATGTACAGGAAAGAAATCAAAGAAAGGTTTGACAGGAAAATTAAGGAGAATAGTTTTTCTGGTGGAGACATGGTTTTAAGGTGGGATGCTAGAAAGGAACAAAAAGGTAAGCATGGTAAATTTGACAATCTATGGTTTGGCCCTTTCATAATTTTGAAACTGTTGGAGAACAATACCTTAATATTGCAGACTTTGGAAGGTGAGGAATTGTCTAATCCAGTGAATGGATGATTCCTCAAGCAATTTTACAGCCAATGAAGGTAACAGACTTGTGTTTCATTGTATATACCAGTGTGATAGATATTGAATAAAGACTCCATAACCCAATGGAATTTTTTCAAAGTAGCAGACAGTTTCAAGTATATGGCATGAGGCATTGGTTCTTAAAGCCTCACAAGGAGGACTTCATCCCGTAGTAAGAGCCAGATGTTATAACTAGATATTGTTCTTAGTTTATATGTTCTTTTTTCCCTATTTTTCAACCATTGGTTTACTATGATTTTACATTTTAAGTTGGTTTTAAGAGTTTTTGACAATCAGTCATTTTTGTTCAATTTAATGCTTTTAATGGTTGAATTATTTCTTTATTTTAGTTTTAAGGTTTGCTTTATGGACTTATTAGTTAATATGTATATCATTAAGCTTTCAAAAACTTATAATAAAAGTTTATTTCAAGTATTATTCTTTATGAATGACCCTTCTTTTTAAATCATTGGTAAAAAATAGGAAAAAGAGGATTCTTGTAGCGCGGGAGTGAAAATCAAAGAAGGGCGGTGCTACAGGAATCTCATATTTTTTAAATTAGGGAAAATAATGGGGATGTTGTGTATTCAAAAGTAGAGGAGGTTGTTCAACACCTGTGAGGATGGAATGATACGTGTTCAGAACCTTGTAATTATTATGACAGGTGAGCAATAAGTGGCAAGGATTATTGAGGATCATGGTGTCACCCGTTAATTTTTAATTAGACAAAATTATTGAAGGAGCCGGTGGGTAGTCGTGGTCATCGAAGAGAAATCTATGGAAGTTTGTTGATACATATGAAGACATGATGGTGCATATTCAGTAGTTTTTTTATCATCATGACAAACATGCGACCATGTAGAGAAATCATTAACAGAATTCTGGTTTACATTGACAGCGTGTTGATTTTGTAGGGAAAATTGAAAAAATCGTGAATCTGTTTGTCACAAATTTACTAGGTTTCCAGTTTCATTCTTACAGAGAAGCATTTTCAAAATATTTTTGAACTGTTCTCAAAGAAATTCGTAAGTTAGGGTTGCACAACAAATATGAAGAAGAGCGGTAAAACAAACAGAGTTGAACCTATGGATACAAGCTGGGCAGAAAGTTTTTCTGATTGTGCATCAATTTTTCAAAGGGCTGGTTTGTTTGGTTTCTTCGAGAGAATCAATGGTTTTAACTTAGAATTATCATATAGATTTGCACAGGGTTTTGATAAAAACACTGTTTCATTTGACACCCTCAAATTTGAACTCATGAGTTAATTGAAGAAGCCACATGTATAGCAACTAATGGAGAAATGTGGTTCAAGAAAATACCCTTTACTTTCAATTCAAAATATTTCTTATTACCAGAGGTTGAAACCATAGACTGGGGCAAGGGTGTACAGTTACAAAAATTCAAGCCTGAGTGGAGAGAGCTTAACAGAATTCTACAAAGTTACATCACTTGTGAGGGAAGATTTTCCTTAGTTTTCAAATATCACATCTGATTCCTCCAACATTTAAATTAAGAGTCCAAAATGAATTTACCCTTTTTCTTTTTGATAGAGTAAAAGGGCATAAATATCACACTCAACAGTCTACTTTCATCATGGACTTCTAAAGTTGATTGTTAATACATTTCTTCAGAAAAATGGTAGAACCTGGGAACACTTTGTGTTTTGGTCAGGTATTCATACTCAATAAGAAGGTCAGCACAAAAAGAGGCAAATGAACAAACAACATTGCCTTGTAAAGAGGTTAAAAAGAGAAATAGTTGAGGAGTTGTTGAAGGACAGTATTCAAGAATAAGATTATGTTCAAAAATTTGAAGACTCTATGTATGAAGAGAGCAGAGGAGCACTCAATGAAAATCAAGAGTAGTTTTCAGAGAATATAGAAGAAATCCATAGAGTTGATACAAAGAAAGAAGAAGGCAAGAGTTCTTTATAATATAATCAAAGTATCACAGGTATATAAGAAGATATAATGGAGTTTCCTGTTACAGATAAGTTGAAAGCTGATAATCCACAAAGTTCAAATGAAAATTCTAAAGAAGAGTTAGTTGCAACAGGATTAAAATGTGAGATGGTACAACTCTTATTTGTTAAGTATCAAGGAAAATCATTTGTAATGCTAGGAGGAGCAGAAACGAGATGGAGACCTAAAACAAGAGCTAAAAAAAATTAAAGCTTAACATGAAACACTACTACATTTCGACCAAAAATCCGACAGCCGTATTGTCAGATTTTCGACACTCCCCTGTCGCATGTACGACACTATGATTTTTTTTAAGCGTCAGTGGATTTTTGTCGGTCATCCGACATATTTTCAATCCGTCGGTTAAGCGACATCGTAGTTTACCGTCAGTTAAATGTAAATCGTCAGTTATCCGACATCTAATTCATACTAAATTTTTTTAAAAATCACCTACAAGCCGTCGCTTAAGCGACGGCTATCCAACGGATTATGAAAAAAATTAACCTACAGGCCGTCACAGCTATCTGACGGATTATGAAAAAAATTAACCTACAGGCCGTCGCTTAAGCGACGGCTATCCGACGGATTTAAAAAAAAATAACCTGCAGGCCGTCACTTAAGCGACGACTATCCGACGGATTTTAAAAAAAATAACCTGTAGACCCTCGCTTAAGCGACGGCTATCCGACGGATTTAAAAAAAAATAACCTGCAGACCGGCGCTTAAGTGACAGCTATCTGACAGATTTAAAAAAAAAACACCATTACGATGTCTGGATTTGAATAAAGTGAGATAAAGTGAGATAAAGTGAAGCAAGATATGAGCCACTAAAACCAGTGAACACCACAAAGTTTGACTCATACTATTAAGTAGAAGAATGACAGAAAATCCCTACAATCTCGAGATGTATAACATTTCATCTTCAGATTGATGAAAGCCTATCAAATTTTCTCAGACCTGATTGTAATTTGGCCTCACCTTTGAAGAATTTTCAAGTTTTTGATTTGATGTTTCTACTTTGCGTCTTTGAACTAGTGTGCTTAAAAGTTCTGCTTGTTGATTCAATGCTGAAAGCTTTGGATTGTCCTTTGAGAGAAATGCATTTTGTAGCTTGGAACCTACAACTTAACATAATTTGAATGAGTCAATCAATCATAGCCAAAGGACTTCAAGGATTCCAATAATGTTCAGATTGTAAGATAGTTGTTTATCAGTATGGATACTCTGTCAAACAGAAGAATAGGAGTAGCTATTGTTTCAGAAAGAAAACCTTGGTTGACTGGGCTCTTAATTGCAGCAAATGGATCACGTGGACTTGAATGGCTGAGGGATACTAGGAATCCTTTGTTGGTTAAACGATCATGTGGAAAAATAGTAAGTGTTGTTCGAAGATGCGACATGGATTCTGATCCTCTATCTTGAGTCATCAATTGGATGGCTCCATCCCATGGAAATACTCCTGAAATATTACTGGTCCTGCATGCAACCCATTTTGAAGCATTATTCCATTTGAGGGGTTGACAAATTGGTTTACAAGGGAAAACATTGCATTGATAACTTAAAATTTTACCTCATCTTCTTAGAGCATAATGCAGGATCAAGTGTTTTAAGAATGCTTTTATTTTCAACCACAACCCTTTTGTTGTTATCATTAACATCGATCTGTTCATCATTCTCCTTAGATAATGCTTCCCTTTTGGCTTGCTTTTTACACAACGCATTAAAACGGTTCTTGACAGCATTGTCAGTCTTGTTTGGATTCCAAAGTAATCAGATTTTGTTGTAGAAGTATACCAAAATAAATAAAAGTTTAGGAACACATGTAATATACTTTTCAGACCAAAGGTTACAAGAATAATATCGTAAAAATGTGGAAACCTTACAATATCAATGACATTGATAACCTATAAGATTAGTAATGCTGGATTACTAATTACAAGTTAAAAAATTTAATTACTTGTCTGTATCATACAAATCTTATTAGTATGGCATGATATTAAATAAACTACTGCCTACCTGCCCTGAACTACTTTTGCGATCTCTGTCCAGCGGTTGCCAAATTTTTTATGTGCCTGTGTAGAAAAAAGACCAAAAGATGGTCACCAATGATGAACTTGTACAGCATGAAACTTTATGTTCTTCAACTGTCCTGGTATTTATAAGATAAGCAAATTGAATTCCAGTATTATGGGTAACGTGATCTAACTTGAAGGCTCAACTTTAGAAACATTCAATAGAATTGTAAGCAAAGAACATTAAACAAGCTATGGTGGTTACCTGAGAGCAAACTATTTTTGCATAGTACTAAAACATTCAATTTGTTACTTCAGGAATTTTACCTCGAACAAGATTATATCCTCTTCCTGTGACCAGCTCCCTTTTTATAAGCTGTACTCAAGTACGTGTTCCATCTGTGACATAGTCCATAGAATTTTTAGATACTTGGAAATAGAAAGACCAATGCTAACTAGCCTAATCGGAATTTATCTCCAAAGCTGCATTTGAGTAAGAATCACTATTTTCACCTTCTCCTGCATTGTCTACTTGTTTTGTCTTTCAATTGAGATGAAATGATAGCCCACCTATATCCACAGAAGTTGTACCCAAATTTAAGAAATTCCATATACAAAACTGTTACCAATCAGGTATTAAATTTTGACCTCCAACTCAATTGGCACAGATGCAGAAATGATGATGAAATATATTTTCTTTCTTATTGAAAAGCACACCACAGGCAATTGATTGAAGAAAAATCATAATAAACCTTTAAAGATAGCTTCGATTTTATAGAAAGAAAAAACAAAAAGAATTGGGGGGAGGAGAAAGGGTGATGAACAAGAAACAGTAAAATGATCTTGTTAAAGTTGTCTTAGGAATCTGAAACTACAAATGATCTCTCACTGATCTAGCAAAGGAAGCCAGCAATCAACATGACCATCTCCAAATGCAGAGGCAGCATAAGCCCAGTCAAAATGACATGTTAGCATAGCTACCTAACAATCAATGGGTAGTGGACCCACAATTTTACTGGCCAAGGGAGAAATGTAGGGTGAAAAGAAAAGAGACCATTCTTCTCCCAACAGAAAAAGAAAAACAGAGTAATTCACAGCTGAAACGTTGTAGTAGACTCTAGACCATCAGTATGCAGTCACAGTATCCAAATGCACTATGAATCTGATATAGAGAACTTTGTAATCAATAATCTACTTTAATAAATAAGAGTATCAGTTTCCCGATGAATATTTTATTTCCGATGAGGGTTTTCTCCATGCAAATGGCAGTGTTACTGTGTGCATGCTGTCTTTTCTGTGTTCATTATCATTTCATTGATATTCAGTAGACTCTTGAATCCAAGAATTGCTACTTCTGTTCATTGTAATTCCAGAGTTCAGTGTATATTCTTGTCAGAAGCTCCATTATTTGCTCACTGTGTTCTGTGTTTATATTTTCCTGTTAGACCTACCAAATACATTGATGGCAGGCATTGAAGGCATGAAATTCTATGGAGATTAAGTTAGTACAGCAATGCAACCTTAAAAAGGCTTGCAGCTAATATGAAGTGTTTCATCACTGAAATTCGGTTTCTGCTGAATACATTGATGACAGGCATTTAAGGCATGAAATATTACGGAGATTACATCAGTGCAGCAATGCAGCATTAGAAAAACTTGTATCCAATATGAAGTGATCACCAAAATTCAGTCTCTGTAATTTTAGATCAAGTTGGTATCAAGGCCACGTTCAAAATTACTTGGAAATAAATCTTGTATAGTAAATCCAGGAGTGGGTATGAAAATAGCATAGAACCACTTCAGCAAAATTTGGAAAGACACGAACAGCAAAAAATGAAGGGTCTCCCCATGTAAGGAAATTCCAAGAGGACCCAGAGGTCAGGTTTCCTTGTTGGAGTGAAGTATTGTTGTGCTAAGACCCAAGAGAGATGATGACCTATCTCATGAAGACAATGGCCAAGAAAGAGGAACTGTTGCAACCTCCAGGAATGAAGAAGAGAATCTTGACCAGGAGGACACCAAAGGTAAGAGGCATGAGACCTCCATTAATGGCATGGATTCTTCTTAACCTTCTATTGCACCATTCAAAGTAGAATCCAAGATCAATATACCAACCTATGATGGACATGTTGGTGCCGAAAAGCTCAATGATTCGTTCAGGCAAATAGATGTATATTTGATATTTCAGTATCCAAGGATACAAAGACAAGAAAAAAGCATACTTTCCTATGATGAAAAAGACTACCCATGCATTAGTATGGTGGGAGAGCTACATGTATCCCTCAAAATAGCAAAAGAAAGCCCCATTGACTTCTTAGGAGGAGTTCAAAGGACTCCTGAAAAAATAGTTTTATCCCATTGGCTATCAAGAGGAACAGCTAATTGAATGGCAATAGTAAATAATTCTACCAAAGCAATGGTCAAAATGTCCAAGACTATACCACCAAATTCAGGAAGCAATCCATTATGTTAAGCCTCCAGCTGGAAGATCAGCACTTATTGATGAAACACCAAGGGACCTTGTGTGGCTAAATCAAAAGGAAACTAGCCCTCTTTGAGGGAAAGACCAGATGATCCCTTTAAGAAGGGACAGAAAACTAGCACAGAATGGAGCAATAGGAAACACAAAGTATGGTACCCAACAACATGACAGGAGGATGACCTACAAAGCTGCTCAGTCGAAGGACAGTGGTGAGAATCATTGCTATTTTCAATTATTGTAGTATAGATGGCCATACCAAGACAAAATGATGGAAATTTCCCTTGGAATTGCATCCTAGAAATCAGAAGAAAGCATCGAAGCAAGCTCTCACCAATATTTAGGGACAAGAATTAGAATGTGACTCCAAACTAGATGGGAAGATCACTTGTATGAGCATACAAAATTGAAAAACCACCAGCTAATGAGGATGAGTTGAAAAAACTCAGTGCCATGAGAGAACAGTTGTTCAACATCAAGATTCAAATGAAGATGTTGAAGAAGGTCACTGCATTGTTTGGCCAGTGAAGTTAGAAGAATCCAATCTCATAGGTGTTAGTGCAGAAATTGGGATTAAATACCAACAAGCATCCAGAACATCATCCATTGCAATGGCTCCGCCAGACAATGTGAGATCAAATTTGGCATATAAGTTATTTGTGGGATCACATGGCCATATAACCTCAATTTACAGCATAAATATAGATTGATTGAAGATGGAAATCCATTTCTAGTTAATGATTATATAGATAAGCCAAAAAAATTTGGTTTCATCCAATCAAGCCAAGATATCAATCAATGCAAGTAACTTGTAATCACACTTACAAACTACAGGTGCAGGATAATCAAGCTCCAGAACCAAATCTTCAAATACTAGTTTGCCTCCAAAGAGAGGCTGAGCATGGAATGTGTCTTGCAACGGTGTTTTTTCTCCAGAGAGAAATGGAGCATGGAATGCAACTACCACCAAACTCAATTGAACTTTTGTGGAACCAAAATCATTCAAATTGAGGAGGTCTAATCTGTAACAAATCTAGCCAGAAGAAGCCAACAGTCAACATGGCCCTCTCCAAATGCATTGGCAGAATAATCCCAGTCAACAAGACATTTCAGCACCACAATTTCATAACTACCGAGCCAATGAATGGGCAGTTGGCCAACAACTTTCTTGGCCAAGGGAAAAAAGAGGCCATTCTTCTTCCAGCTGAAAAAGAAAAACAAAAAGGGAGTTCACAGCCAAATGTTGTAGGAGACTCAAAACCATCTGTATGCAGACATGGTAACCAAATGCAATGAATCTGAGACAGAGAGCTCTGTAACCCTTAATGGCCTTCAATAAAACCGAGTATTTGTTTGGAAGTGGAATTTGTACATCCCAAGAGGGTTTTCTCCACATAAATGATAAACCCTTGCGTTAATGTGTGCATTCTATATTTTGTGAGTTCATTATCATTTCATTGATAGTAGAATATTGAATGCAGTCACTATTCCTTCTGTCACCGTAATCTCAAATTTCAGTGTTACTGTATGCATGTTAGATGCTCTGTTCTTAGTTTATATTTCCTCGGTATACTTGCTGAATACATTGTTGGCAGTCATTGAAGACACAAAATGTTGCGTAGATTAAGCCTATTCAGTAATGCATCGGTAAAAAACTTACAGTGTTTCATCACTAAAATGCAATCTCTGTAATTTCAGATCAAAAAGGTAAAAGGAAGCTACCATATTACAAGGATTGAATTAACAAGAAATCTATAGAACAAGACTTCCTCTATGAAATTGCACATGTAAGCTAGGAGCAAGAACTTGAAAAGCCTAGGAAAATACTCAGCCTTGAAATAAAAATAAAATGGAACACATGTCAAGTAATATGTGATACCAGTGAAATAAAAAAATGTTGTGTTGTTATCTGATCCTGATTCAAAGTAATCAGATGCCTCATGCAAACCTGAACATCTCTTGCTTTCATCTACCTAATAGATTTTTTATTGCAAAAAGCAGGCAGGTGCTAAGACAGATTGTAAAGTTAGCCTTGGAGCTTGGTCATGGGATACAAACTCTGGTGAAGAGTTGCATGTTGGGGCATGCCTAGAAGAGCCATATAATGAAGCATGGTGTGCTGTTGAGTACTATGAAGCAAATGGAGAAATTCTAAAGATGTTGCTTGAATACACATGCCCTGATAGTGAGCATCGGGGAGAACACTTATTTGTCATGCAGTTCTTTGCTGCAACTCAGGGGCAGTTGGTGCACTTTTAGATGCTGGTGTGAATGCTGAGTTTTGTGTAAGGGCAAAGAACGGACATGAATTCTTCCCTCTTCACATGGCTGCTAGAATGGGCTGTCATATTATTATAAAGTAGTTCATATAACAGAATTGTGATCTAAATGCAAGAACAGAAACATGTGAAACTCCATTGATGCTATGTGCAAAGGCTAATCATCAAGAATGTTTCATGGAGCTACTGGTTGCAGGGGCTAATCTTGGGCTTGTAAATATGGCAAGACAGAATGCAGTAAGCATAGCAGAAGAAAGTGGTTTTGCTTCTTCTGTCCATCAAATTATTTGGGATACACTAAAGGCAGGACAAAAAATAAATTCAAGTGATCTCCAAGTGTTTTCTCCTCTTCATTTTGTGGCCAGATTTGGTGATACAGTAGTTCTTCAGAAACTTCTACAGCAGTCTGACATATATCTGAATGAGCAGGATAGGTATGGGTATTCTGCTGCCATGATTGCTGCAATAGAGGGCCATATTGAGGTTTTCAAAGTTCTTGTTTTTGTTGGAGCTGATTTGAGCTTGACCAATAATAAGGGTGAAACAGCCATAGTCCTCTCAGAAGCCCACGGATGCAAAGACGTTATCAAGAGGGTTCTACTGGAAGCTGTTCTAGCAAATAAATTGAAGGAAGAGGAGTTTAAATCCCTCCACTATGCAGCTCAGAGAGGCAATGTAGAGGCACTAGGGCAACTTTTGAAAAGAGATTATGCAGTCAATGCCCTTGATGAGGATGGTTACACTCCTCTTATGCTTGCTGCAAGGGAGGGCCATGCAGATGCTTGTAAAATACTACTTATCAGAGGATCTGAGTCTAGTAAATCATAGAGGTGAGACGGCTTTGGCACTTGCTAGGAGAAATAACTTGTGAATATTTGCTGAAGGTGTCATATTGGATCATCTTGCACGGAATATGGTTTTTGCTGTTGAACAACTCTGCATGCACACTAGGCAAGGTAAAGGTGCTCCTCATATGAATATGGTTTGAATGCTTAAATCGGGATTGCTAACATGGGGAAAATATAGCAGAAGAAATGTTATTTGCAAAGAAGCAGGGGTGGGACCAAGTGTTACATTCCGCAAAAATCGTTGCAAAGGTGATGCAGATAAACCAGTGATATTTAGAATTGTCACTATTAAGGGAAGAGAGGTTCATTTTGAAGCTAGAAGTGCCACAAATGTAGAGCTTTGGGTACGTGGAATCAATCTGATTGCCAAAGAAATGACTACTTTGAATGGAAATGCAGTCAGGAAATGAAATTCTACAGGGAGGTAAATGTGGTCTTTGTTTCTTCATTTGGAATCAAACTCATCCAGTCTATAAATGAAAATCCATGGTGGAAATTGACTGAAAATGGTTGCTTTTTGATGCCATCCTCACACATATGACATGATACTGATTCTCAACCATACAGAAGCTTTAACAGGTTTAAATGAGTACTGTAAATGTAGAGTCCTGGCCTTACTTTGAATTAAGATTGCATATGCAGCCTAGCATTTTCAACTACCAATGCAGTTAAATATGGAGGTCTCTTTTATATTTACAATTATGTATCCTCACATTCTGGACAGCATGACAGGTGCTCAGAATGCTATCATTTAGAGTGTAATGTAAAAACAACATGAAGATAGATAGGCCGATAGATACATTAGGTTGTCCAAGCCTCTAAAATTGTTTAACTGTCTATTGTGTGTTACGTGGTCAATTTTGGAGTTAACTGCAGAACCTCTGAAATGACCTTTTAGACATCTTGAAAAATGTATGGGTTGCAACT